>JACEVL010000075.1:1112500-1197500 GCA_020284085.1 Aporrectodea caliginosa
CCATCCATCCATCCATCCATCCATCCATCCATCCATCCATCCATCCATATATATATATATCTATCTATCTATCTATCTATCTATCTATCTATCTATCTATCTATCTATCTATCTATCTATCTATCTATCTATCTATCTATCTATCTATCTATCTATCTATCTATCTATCTATCTATCTATCTATCTATCTATCTATCTATCTATCTATCTATCTATCTATCTATCTATCTATCTATCTATCTATCTATCTATCTATCTATGAGTTTGAGTTTGAGTTTATTGAACCATTTGCATTCAAATTCAAAATTACAGTGCATAAACAGCAATCACATTAAACAACTTAATTATCTAACAGCGCGTTATAGTTTAACAGTATGTGAGCCAAAAGAATATGAGTATGCGAGTCAAGTAGCAAATGATTCATGGGGAGATGAAGCTGGGACAGCTTATCTAGTCTTCCCCACTGGTTACCAGTCAAAGAAATACAACAACAAAATGTATTGAGTTAACAGGCTAAGGCAGCCGTACAGTTAGTAACAGTATTCATAGTTAAAACGATAATAGTCAGCATCACACTCCAAGTTATGAGTTGCTGAGTTAGTACTGGTCAATCAGAAAAGTCTTATATACACACTTGAATGCAATCAGCGAGCGTAGTTCACGCATGCAAGAATCAATAGAGTTCCACAACTGCGGTCCTTTTATTCTGACCGAGAAACATCTAGCATTTATCCTGCCTTTTTCTGTTCTGTAGTTTTGTCTATGTCTGGTGTTATAATCATGTACATCAGTAATCACTGTGAAGTATGAGTTAAATAAAGCTGGGAGAGTGCCATTGTGGTGCCGGTACATTAACATTGCAAGTTGAAGTTTATAAATGTCGTAAATTGTTGAAAGGTTTAAGGACTTAAACAGGTGGCAACTCTCTGCTAGATATTGAGCTCCACTGATAACTCTTATTGCCCTTTTTTGGAGGATGTATATAGGTTTAAGCATATTCTGATACCCACCTGCCCACACCACAGTACAATAATTTAAATAAGGCAGTAGAAGGGTAGTGTACAATAACTTGAGAGAGTGAGCTGGTAAAGACCCGTTAAGTCTGTGAATGTTGTCTGTTGTTTAACGACATCCTATGACCTATGGCATCAAACACCGTTTAAAACGCCATTGACACAGATAGTTTCTGACCTGCTGCATCACATCCTCCACCTTCCAAGCTTTCTCGTCCTCAACAAAATCCGCCGTAGCAGCTACCCTGACAACCAAACTCGGATCTCCACTGGACATCGCTCTTTGGACAACCCATCTGACTAGACGCAGCGCTGATGAATAAACTGATGTCGCTACGAAATTTTTGGTTTACGATTATGATTACAAAAAATTGAACTGTTCTCACTGACACACAAAAACCAAGCTACAGAGCAGAAGGTGAAAATTAAGAATGGACATAAACTTGGAAAGAATCGACCAGATTAAGTTACGAATACTAGGAGTTGTAGCAGTTTCCAGTGTTTAGCGACATCTTACGGCTGCTAGGACCGTTGACATCGACCTTACCTTACACACAATACCATAACTGACTAATAGAATCGACTAAATTAAGAATACCGTATACACTTGTTGCACTAACGACTAGGCTAAATTAAGAATAATAATTATGTACCGTTATGTTATTTTTTCTTTCGAAACTTATTAATCGCTTGCTACAGCGAATGGTTTTCAATGCACGCAATCAGTTTGGTCCCACTTTCGAACGCAATGCGCTATAAAGTGAGTTATGTTTAACTGGATTTTTCACCACATATCAAATCATAAACTTTTCAAGTAATTGTTAACGACAGAATGAATAATCAATATCATAAGATTGTGTGTAATCATTCTTTATAACCTCTTTATACCTATAACATTTTCACTAACGTATGAAGTGTTTCTACCTAAGTCTGTCAGTTTGTGAAGTAAGGGAACCAGTATAATTATGCAAACCTAGAAGTCTGGCCAATGGCCATTCCGCGATAACTGGGTCGATCTTTCATTTTCATACACGGATCTCAATTAACCGACGCTTTGTCAATTGAGAAACTGTTGAGAAGAGGGAAAGAGTAAGACAGCCTTTACCTGTTTTTGCCTTTGTCCTAACTAACGCTTAACTATTGTAATTCATCTCCTTAATATGCTTTTGTTGGAATTAGTTCGAGCTATTTTGCAAAATGTAGTGTAACGCCTCTGCCATATACTTTCATAGCCTAGGCCTTATGTAGGCCTATTTTACGACAGAAATGAAACGCAAGAAGGCTATTACGAATTAAAGCAGGCTTTAGTGATTATAGAGAGCTCTTTAAAATGAATGACTTTCGTGTCACTAGACCTTTAATCCTGAGTGAAAACTTTATTTGGCAGTAGTAAGTCTTGCAAGTAAGAATTTGAAATCGAAAGTAAAATGGAGCCGTGGAAAATGCATTGGTTAATTTCCTATGACGCGAGAAAAATGTGACGCAATGATCAAAATTTTAAAAGTTCAGCAAACGATGAACTACGATTAGTTCATGCAATACTATTATTATCAAGAAAAAAGGCAACAGTGGTTGTTTTTGCCTAAAACTGTGAGGCAATTATAGAAATTTTAAAAGTTTGAAGATGACCATAGAACTGTCATTTTAGGCAAATCGATGCAGTCACAGAATAATTTTATGCAAAAAACTACGAAGACTTTTTGCTAAATTAGTTGGCAGGTCTCACATTCAGGAATTACGATTATAAGTAGGCCTATTATAGGCATAGATCAACCCATTTGTTCTGTAGGTCCTAAGGAATGCTAACTTGAATGTTAACTTGACAGATTCCTCCACGGTTCCGCGACAACTCGTCGAACGACATTTCGTATAACGACACTTCGTCTACGACAATTCGTATAACGACATTTCGTCTACTAGTGTAGCCTATCTGTATCCATTACGGCTAATCAACAGAGGCCGCTTTCTTATAATAGTTTCGCTAAAACGCACGTGCTATATATTCTCAGGAATCCAGCTTCTAATCTGCTCTGCCTTAACCCTTCAAAAACAGAATTCCTCATTATTGGCCTCCGCGAGCAATTAAGCAAACTAGCCTTTCCTCCCGATCTTTGTCCAACCGATCTCGCTTCTCCCGCACCTTACTCTTCTCCTGTCCGCAATCTTGGAATCATCATTGATAAGAACCTAACCTTTTCCGACCACATCAGCCAGCTATCTCGCACCTGCTATATGCACATCCGCGACCTTCGTCGATTGCGCCCAATACTTGATTACAAGACTGCATGCACAATAGCCACCTCAATTGTTCATTCCAAACTCGACTACTGTAATTCCATCTTTTACAACATCGACTCTTCTCAAATCAAACGCCTGCAAACAGTCCAGAACGCTCTCGCCCGCGCAGTCACCAAAACTCCCAAACACCACCACATAACCCCTGTTCTCAAATCACTTCATTGGCTTAAAATCCCTCAGCGCATCCATTACAAAATAGTATCTCTTACCTACAATGCCCTCCAAACGTCTAAACCCTCTTACATTCGCCAGCTATTCACCATCCAACCGCCCGGGTCTACTCGCTCATCATCATACCTTTCTCTATCCCGGCCTCCAGTGTCATCCGCTCTGAAATTCTGCAACCGCTCCTTAGTCTATGCTGCACCAGCTCTTTGGAACGGACTCCCAAAAGACCTCCGCCAGTTTGCTCATCCTACTATCTCGCCTGTTAACTCAACTTCTCCTCCGCTTGCACTCTCCTCTTCTACTTTCCACTCACGACTGAAAACCGAACTCTTCAAGATATCCTATCCTGCATGATTCCACTCCTTCGCCACCACACGACCACCATCATCACCGACTGCCACCGTAGCATCATGCTGTCTCCTCGGCTTGACCTCCCCGGATTTTGACCTGGCACCGAAACGAACAGAGGAGTTTTGGCTATTGCGGACTGATTTGATATAGCGCCGGTGAATAAGCTGGTCTCCCTGACGTGGCTTTTGTGGGCGCTGAGAAATTTTCGAAGATTTACATAACATTACATTAATTACTGACAAGATTATTTGCATCAATCCAGCTTCTGTTGAATGGAAACCTATTTTCATCCATGCATCCAGGTTGATTTCCAGCTTATTTTTACGTGAAAAATTATTTTTATCAATTCAGCTTCTATTTCAACACAGGAATGTTTTCATCAATCCCACTTCCATTTCGGGAAACAGTTTTTTTCATCAATCCAGCTTCCATTTTAAAGTGACAATATCAAATAACTTAGTAGACGAAATGTCGTTCGACGAATTGTCGCTCGACGAAGTGTCGTAGACGAAATGTCGTTCGACGAGTTGTCGTGACACCTTCCTCCACTGGCTTCCGGTCCAGCAGCGCATTGTCTGGCCCGGTCAAAAAGGAAAGTATGAGAGAAAAGAAACACTTCCGAATTAGGATATTAGTAGGCCGAACTTAGCCAATGTTTTCACACCTCACAATCAACAGCACAATCATGTCGCAGTTGTCGCACAGCAAATGTATGGCGCCCACGTTTGATCTCAATTACCAATTTTACAACCGATGCAGAGCTTATACGCTATCTTAGTAAATGCATTCATGCTGCGTCTTTGTGGCTCAAGCGTAAAGTCGCCACAAATGTTAAAGAATGCATCGCATCTGTTGCAACATTGACGAGACATTTCTGCTGTAACAGACATCGCCATGTAGTCAATAAAATGCCATCGTTAATGCCTGTGCTTGGTTTTATAAATTTGGAATTTATTATTGCGAGTATGATTTCTTGTCTTAAGCTATTAATCCCTTTCAAAGTGACGAACCAACTCTCTTCCGCCCTCTGTTCGTGACCACTCTAAATTTTGGAAAAAACATAGATGATAGCTAAAAAAAAAACAGAAAAACATAGACACCTTTTGCAGCAGTACGTGTGGAATTAGTTAAAATTAGTAATGAAACACAGCAGTACTACTGTAGATAACACATTTGCTACATAAATTAATCACCAGAAATTAAAAACACATACCTGTCACAAATATAATATTATTATTGCTGCAA
Organism: Aporrectodea caliginosa; assembly: GCA_020284085.1. Lineage (NCBI taxonomy): Eukaryota > Metazoa > Annelida > Clitellata > Crassiclitellata > Lumbricidae > Aporrectodea > Aporrectodea caliginosa. The sequence continues at coordinate 1,117,576 of JACEVL010000075.1, forward strand.
TTAAGCTTAGGATGATAGTAGCATCATTGGATCAATTCAAAATTTGTTAAAAAGATGCAACTTCATCAAAGTTTACTTGTTCAGCTTTATTTTTCTGCACGGTCTTTGCAAGATTCTCGTTTGTGACACCGTCCTGTCCTTCTTTCACATCTTCAGCGACAGACTTTGGAGGTTTCCACATGTAACAACAAGCACCTTGATATTTGATTGCTTCCTTTGCAATTAGTCTCTTCGCTACAGCCAACAGTGTCGCAATGTAGTCTGTCTGCTGTGTTTTCACAAGATTCATATGAGTTTTATGAGAGAAAACTCTTTCATGACTAGCTGGAGTGGAGCAATGCCAGAATCTGACACATGAAGTTGGAAAGAAGACCGTATTTTGGCTGGTTTTAGTGAAGTGCCGAGTGTTGAGTCCCTATTTTATGAAAATGCCTTCAATAAATTTAAATAATGCTTTAGGAATTGCTGAAAAAGTACCTTTTTTAACATGTAAAACTTCCATGAAATAAAAACATAAATTTTGGACAAAAATCATAGAAACATAGACGAGACCAAAAAACATAGATCTTGGAGGAAAAACATAGGAGTGACTACTTCTGCTTGTTATTACTTGATTTTCTCTGGACTCTTAAAGACGCACTTTTCAGCTGTTTGATGGCCACGTGTTGAGCGCTTCTGAGACACTCTTTAGTGGCACTTTATAAATGTTTTGCTACATTACACCTCATTACATTACAAACTCAGCTACACTAACAGATCGCTAATTTCCTCGAATTTGAAACCAACTCCTGCTTCAGATGACTAGATTACCGAGCTATGATTCAATACAACGTCTAAAGCGTTACTACCACTTTGCCAAGATTCATAAATGTAATCACCTTTCATTAAATGAAGTTCAGGTCATTAATTTTAATTAAGGCATTTGTTGATTTAGTTATCACGTTCTGTGGATAAGCGAATATGGCGGATGCTGCAAAGAGAGCTGAAAAACATATCACACAAATAACAGAATGTTCGATCTGCATGAGTGCATTCACTGATCCACGAATGTTGCCATGCATTCACACTTTCTGTATTGAATGCCTGAAACGAACTTCAGAAGCGGTTCAGAAGAAACCAGGAGAAACGACGCCATGTCCGTTGTGTCGTAAAGAGTTCACCATTCCAAAAGAAGGAATAGACGGTCTACAGAAAAACTTTTTCATGGAAAATCTCATGGAAAACCTCTTGGAGCTCAAGATTACTGTGCAAAGCAATGATCCCACTTTGAAAATTGGAAGCGAGAAAGTGGAAGAAATAAAACGAATAGCTACTGTGAAATTCTGCACCAAACACAATCAGAAACCATTAGACTTCTATTGCGCTGACTGCAAGAAAATCGTCTGCGTCTCGTGTTTTGTTGAAAGTCATAAGTCACACGATTGCAAAGATGTCGCCACAGTCGATGAAAAATTTCGTCAAATGATAGAAGACTATGCATGGAAGACATCAAACTATGCAGATGAAATGCTGTCACTGAAGAAGAATGCGGAAGTGAGAAAGATAGATTTCCTTAAGAAAATGTCTGAGAACGAAACGGCTATAATTAAAAGAAACCAGGAACTTAAAGACATGATTGATAAACACACAAAATCACTCTTAGACGAGTTATCTCTAATAAAATCTAAGAATCTAAAGGAAATGGAAAATAAAATGGAAGAAATTGACTTACACTGCACAATATTTAGAAGTTTTAAGGCTTACTGCACTGGACTGAGATTGAAAGGATCGGCCAGCGACATCTGCAGTTCGGTTGACCAATTAATTGATAGAGCAAACGAGTTAGAAAGAGATCACGAGGCATTCATTGGTCATCCACATCAATCAGTCGAAATTTCTTTCCAAGCAACAGATCTAGGAGATGTTTTACAGAAAGCCAACCGCAATTTTGTGGGAAACGTCGAAGGTAACATTGTTGTTTTTCGCAATAGGGTTTAGGGCTTAATGCTTTTACGCAGATAACGTTACGTTATTAATATTAAAGTTCGTGCGTCACCCTAATATTGTTGAGGTCTGGACTGAAATCTTGTCTCAGTATCTCACGGATTTCTACTGGTGCTTAACGAATTGATTTTAGTTTTAGAAATGCGGTTTTCCTTTAAACGACCATCTATAATGCATGGTGTGTCAGGCATTAATACAATGGCGCTATAGAAATTTTCAAATTAATGTCTAACAGAAAAAATATAATTGTTGTACAAGTTTTTTTTTCGAGTCATATGAAGGACATTCAATGAAATATATTCTGTAAAAACATTATGCAAAGGCCAACTGCATTTTCCAATTAGTTGCTCAGCGAATCTTTATTAGGAGGTTTTAAAAAAAGATAATCTTCTACAAATCTGGAGATGTTCGAATTAATCTACATTTATGGGCGTGAGGTCATGTCGGCCTAACTATCACAGAGTAGAAAAGGCGCTATGCAAATGTAGTATGGCAGCTGTGATTGGGAATGCAGTTATGTAGATCTATACAGAGGGTGAATCAGAGATTAGTTGAGACAAAGGATTTGAGATTAGTGTATTGGAATAAGTGAAAGTACATGTAGTCTATTAGATGAGTTAGGATGAGGTGATCTTTTATTGAAATGATAATTTATGTCGAAGCTTAATTAAGATTGACTGTAGGGAAAAGTGAAGTAAGACAAGGGATAAATTACAGGTTGGCTAGTTCTGCAGAATTTGAAATCAGTCTGCATCTGGAGTTTGAAGGAGAAGGGTCGTTGTCCAAGTTGGAGAGGGATTGGGAACAGAAATATCGGTAAGATGGAGGCAGAAGAGAAGCAGTAATTCTGATAGACCTATCGTAAGTTAAGTATTTTTTATTATTTTATTATTACTTTTAACATTATTACTATTTTGACAATTATCATCATCATCATTGCTGACATCACCTTAACCAGTTGCTCATGTATCGCTGTTAGAAAGTTTCCCGCAAATATTTGTAGCCGTTGTAAGAAAACGTTTAAAATCAATCTTAGATTTAAAATAGTCACCAAACTCTGTCTAATAACGGAGAGAATTGAAGCTTCATTTTAGGGCCAATAACGACTAATTTAGCATAAAATCAAGTTTTCAGAGCGCAATTACGTACAGTTTATGATATAATTCAGGTTCCTAAGAGGATTAAGAATTTTCAGGAATAGATCAGAATAATTATACAAGATCGCATGAGATCAGATGAGATATTTTCAAGCTGTATTGCAGGCTGTCTGTTCTGTTAGTAGTTAAGATTTAAATTGCATAACTGGAAAATCTTGTAGAAATTGATGGCTGCTGTAATTCTTGGATTCCCTCAAACCTTTTCTCATGTGTAAATCTTCTTTACTAAAAGGCATTTTTTCGGAAATTGCTAGTTTCTTGTTTGTGTTTTCAATCGTATTATCGTCTGCTTTTTTTTATAAGGAAATATAAACCGGAAGTCATTAAAATGAAAAAGTATGTATGTGCATATTCTTAGTTTGAAAATATTATTAATAAAATATAGTTCAAGTTTTAATATTTGTTTATAAAGTTTGGCTTACTTTTTATTGAATCACCGTGTATATCATCAACTGTTGATTTTGTCCTTTATTTCTCCTGGTTTGATACTTACTCTAGTCTCCCTGATGCTGACATTCTCTTGTGACTGACCCACCTCCATTGCTCTACTAACCTGTTTGAGCTGGTTTACACTTCACTGGTTGGTTGGTTATTGGTTATTGTACCTTATATGGATTGTTGATTGTACCTCATGTGGATTGTTCACTGTCTAATCTGTGCCTCTATCCTTGTATGTATGTATGTATGTATGTATGTATGTATGTATGTATGTATGTATGTATGTATGTATGTATGTATGTATGTATGTATGTATGTATGTATGTATGTATGTATGTATGTATGTATGTATGTATGTATGTATGTATGTATGTATTTACGTATGTATGAGCACTTGTTATAGCGCCCCTTCAAGATTTCTACTCAGAGGCTCTCCCGACTACAGCGCGGACACTGAATCGGAGTTTCACACTGAAGCGCATGAGCAATAATTGCGATTAAGGCAGCTTGAGGTGGATTCGAACCCGCAACCCTCCGGCTGCAAGGCACCGAAAACACCCCTACACCACCGCGCCCCAAAATGTATGTATGTATGTATGTAATACATACATACATACATACTATGTATGTATGTATGCATGTATACATGTAATGTATGTATGTAGGCAGTTATGTATGCATGTTTGCATGTATGCATGTATGTATGCATGTATGTATGTTGGCCTATAAATGTATGTATATATTTATGTATGTATGTATGTAATACATACATACATACATAAATATATACGTATGTATACATTTGTCAGTTGGTTTTTTTCAGCATGTTTGCATGCATGTTTGTACCAAGATGCCCAATACAGCGCATTTTAGTAGGCCTACCTTACAAAAGCGCTTAAATTAGAATCACATTTCATCAGGTTCTATGTTTTTTCATTAGAATTGAGAATGGATGTTTCACAAAGTAATGTAGGCCTATTAGAATAAATAATATAAATAAGCAATTAATTAAATACTGTGTTAAACTTTGAATCGTGAACATGTTTGCTTTAACTGCTTCAACAGAAACCACTACACAGTTTGAGAACTGTACAATTGTCGTGGGATTAGGGTTGAATCCGCTTACAACAGGGAAGGAGGTCGTCAAAATAAATCTACATCGGTCAAATGAAATAGCAAAACAAGGGAAAATACCGACTGGATTGTGGTTCGATGGATTCGCCGCCGTTTACTGTAACACGATGTACGTAACTGGAGCAGGATTCAAATGTGGTGAAATCTGGAAATACAACACGGCGTCCGGTTGGAAGAAATGCGCCTCTGTGAATCATTGGCGACATGCACCCAGCGCAGCGTTTATCGATGAAGTAATGTACATATGTGGAGGATCTGTGAGTGGTGACTCAATCGTTCTGGACAGCGTTGAAGCCTACAACGCAATAACTGATAAATGCACAATCGTAGGAAAATTGGCTCACCCTGTCCAGATGTCAGGTAACTGTGTTCCATTCAAGGGTTCGCTCTATATCTTCGGTGGTGCAGATAAAGATTTCAGTGTGTTCAATAGCGTTCAAGTGTACAACACAAAAGAAAACACCTGCACTCTCCTTTCGAGACCAATGCCTCATCCTTATATGCTGATGCGAGCTGTACTTTGGGAGACATCTGTTATTTTACTTGGATGGAAGACATGTTTCATATTTAACTTGGAGACGGAGACTTGGCAAGAAAGAGAACAGTTCAAGACCGACGTTGCTCACTTTGGGTTGGCTCTTGAGAATGGACGAATCTTTGTCATCGGAGGCAACGAAACGGATAAATATGGTAATGAGAGATGGAAATGGAGAGACGACGTCCGTTATGTCCCTCTTCCGAACATCCTCCAGGATAAACCTATCGAATGGAAGATTCATGGGAAATTGCCAAAACCATCGCATGTTTTTGCATATGCAATGATACGCATTTTAGTCTAGCATATAATACTGAGGTCTTTCGACGGACTGCTCTTATAGAGCCTACTTTTAATAAGTATGTACACTGTATGGTATTTTCAACTGTTGTCTGCTTTTGACATTGACTTTTCAACATGTTCAGCTTAATGTTGGAATACTAGGTTGAAAAAGACAAGCTGCACAGTCTCACCGTTGAATTATTAGGTCGAAGTATTAGTTCGGAAATACCAGCTAAAGGCGACCTCGTCACACATGGAGTCTGATCCGCTAAATTTCGAACTCTACACGGAATGGAGATCGATTAGCCAGCATGGAGACGACTTTCAACGTGTTGTGGATGAGGAATATTTCCAGAGGGGCACGCCATAGATGATGATGATGATGATGATGATGATGATGATGATGATGATGATGATGATGATGATGATGATGATTGTAATGGAATCAGTATAATTATATAGATTAACGAATACGTGTTAGAGCTTAGATCCTAGAATTAAAATCGATAGAACATTCAAGACTTTGACTGACAGCCGAGACGAGATACCACGCCCGTCAAAAGGGACAGAAGGGAGAGAAGGCAAGCAAGAGGAAGCGGATCGGGGCGGAGCAAACGGGGGGGGGGGACGATAAAATGATTGACGGCCGTGGTAGAGAAAAAGGAGGAAAGGCGGAGAAGAGAAGGGGAAGTGAGAGAGAAGGGACGGGACGGGAAGAGAGGGGCGGACGAGGACGTTGTTTTGAGGAAAAAGTTGGCGGTTTTACGAAGGCAAGTACGGCCATAACGGACGATAAAGTTTGTTTCTTATACGTTGTTGCATATGGAGTTCTAATGTGCGAGGAAGACGAATAATACCTTGAAAATCAAAAGATCTTTGTGCTGTAGTTTGGGAGTGCTGCTAGTCAGTCTCGGCGGATATAACGAAGCTCCACGCGTGACCGAAGAGTTAAAGCCTAATAGCACCGCTACCACCATAACTGAGCAAGAAGGATCTTTTTCAGTACCTGATGATGATGATGATGATGATGACGGGCCCCGAAGTGCAGTTTGGGGCCCAAACTGTAACGCTCCAGAGGGGAACACCGTCGATGAAGATAAGATATTATATGACTGGAACACAAATGTAACGACGTCTAAGAAAACGTACACAACATCGGAAAAAGTGCCAAAACTTGATTTAATGCTGCATTCGATTTATCAGGAATTGCGGAAATAGTGGAGAAGAGGAGCAGTCCCCGAAGCTAGTTCTGGAGCAGCTATGGGTATGACGTGTGAGCGACTTCATTTTTCTTTACCTCGGCATATTGGGGCGAGTGACCAGTCCTCTCCTTGCTGTGTTAGTATGCTCATTATAGCTGAGTTGGTTATGGGGCGCAAATGAAGCGGAACTCTTGAAAGAAATAATGCTGCCCTTGAGGGGATTTGAACATCCGACCTATGCACCACAAATAGCAAAAAATGTACTATCCTGTAGAAATGTAGGTCTCGTCCTTGATACTTTGGATATATTGCGAAATGAAAATTGTCAATAATTGTTACGCAACCCAATTCGTTCTAGCTAGAGGTTGATTATGTTAAAGAGTAAACTAAACTGGAAGCTGCTTCATAACGAAGATGATCAGCGTCATAACCAGGGCTATGATTGGCACCGCCAAAATTTAAAGCTGTGGTGGAGTTTCAAAAGCGAATAGATAGGTATAGGCCTAGGAAGTTTCTGTTCAACGACGCTCGTATCCCTCTTCAGAACATCTTCGATGATAAAAGGGAGTTGGTGCTACGAGGATAGAGCATGTTTTCATTGCAAGATGAAGCAGCAATGTAGCTACATCACAACAGCCTTAGAAATGTTCCTTTACTTTACAACGATTTGTGGACTTTATTATTATGCATCGGTAATCGATATCTTGGCGAAAAAGTGAACTGTGAATGACATTGACTCTAAAGTTTTTAAAATACAAATCATACAATAACAATAAGGATTGTTGAAATCTACGTACACGAGTTCACTGGCCTCTTTCATTAACCAGAAGAATCAAATGCGTTTCAACCATGACATAAGCAGAATAACAACCTACATCTAAGGGCTAACTCTTGAAAGAAGTATAAGTGGCTGAGAAGAACACAGATTACAGTAACTGGATTCCATTTCCTGCAGTCCATAGGTTAAAACTTGGAAACAGCATGTTAGTCCCACTAGTGTCAGTTGGCAGTGTCAATCCCAAGGATGAATGAAGGAGAAGGGCGACACTAATGATCTTTGTCATCACACAGAGTCGTTTAACAGAAACTTATAATGCTAGTTAGTAGTTACTTTATCTCTACACGGCTTAACATGTGATGGCATCGAGTTTAACAGCTCTGGCGGACACAAGATATCGCTAAGCACTCGATAGTATACGCAATTGCAAGAACTCGATAGTATAAAAATATTTGGTTACGCTTAAATTCGTTTAAAGGCTTCTCCCTTGCTATATAGGCCAACGACTCACTTTCATTGAACGGTCGGTTTCGGATAAAACCCCGCCACTGTCGAATATCGGTGATGCCAGTTCAAAACCTCGATTAATGAGGAAGGCGACGCAATCATCTGGCTTATGACACAGCCTCGTTAAACAGAAATTATTTTATTTCATGTATTTTTTAACGACGTTAACGGCCACTGCTGGGGTTGCCACCTCTTTGTCGGGACAGTCCCGATTTCGAACCAAATGTCCCGTGTCCCGACTTGACCTAGTCAGGACAGCCAAATGTTCTGACTTTCAAATTTGGACCAAACGAACAAAATGTTGAGGCTTAACTCACAATACCCGTACTGCTAATTTTTCTTCGATTGGTGACGGAGATTAGTTTTACAACGAGTTTACTACCTTCGAACAGTTAGTCGAAGCTTACTAGCATGTCAGACAAAGGTGCAGATCTTAAATGGGTTGAATTTTTTAAAGCAACGATCTGTTTAAATTTGCAAAAACCTACTGAGCCTGTGTTGTCGGTGCCAGTGAGCAGTGCTCCAGTTGAAAGACTCTTTCTATAGGGCCTAATGAAGAACCTATGGACTGACCAGCTTAACAGAATGCGTGTTGAACTTGTCGAACCTGAATTGCTTGTGAAAATAATTTATAGATTGACATGTGCGGAGTTCTACAACTTTGTTTTGGGACAGAAAGTTGTGAGAAGTAGGCCTAATGTAAAATACGGCTATAAATCAAAATCATGAATTTCGCATAAGAAAGCTGCTTGAAAACTTGATCGGATCGACAGAATCTGAATGTGTTCTTAAAGTTAAACTATTTTGATAAAATCTCAGTCACAATTTCAAAAAATTGCATAAATAAATGTTAGAAGGTAATGGCGATTGCCCTCTTCTGGATCAATTTCTATCTTTCGGAACGCCCTTCTTCTACCATTTTTCACTCATATCGCTCGACTTGGCGCCTTGTTCCTTTTAGTCTCTTCCAGGGTTCTGTTCTTGGACCCTTTTCGACATGCATGCTGTTTACAGCTGATGTGGAGTCTCGACTTGCATCCTGTTCTCTTACTTCTCTTACCACTCCAGAGAAGTGGTAAGAGAATAGAAATAGGAATTGGAATACCATCCCCTCTAACCTGCGTTCTCTCCCGCGAGACCTCTCTAGCTCTTTTTATAAACTAGGCCTACTTAAGATTTTCCCTTTTGACTCCGTTTAGGAGGCAAAGGCGAGTGATGAACCTGAAATCTGGTTGTCATTAAACTCGACCATGAGTCCCGTTCACAAGACATTAAGTTTGGGGTTTTCTCAATATTTAGGACCTGTGGAGAGCACGAAGTCGAGTGATCCAAGCCAGTCGGTTTGCAGGATCCCTAGTCCAGATGATCCAGGCAGACGGCCTGAGGTCTGCAGCGAGTCCTCACTCCCCGACGCGGTAGCATGGTGTCGATGGGCTGTTTCGTGGTGAAGGAATGGAGGTCGTAGAGCTGGTCAACGTTTAGGGCGTCAAGCGTCGATGGCGGGGAAGAGAGTTAAGAGTTACGAAGTGCGTCACCAGGCATACAACGGCCAAGGTATCCCGGCCATAGGACATGCGAATGGCATGGAGATGGGGAGGCAAGAACTAAACGCACGCTTGATCTGATAGAGTAAGTTAATTAAAGCACAGTCCCTGGAAATATTTAAAATTGCAGCACTTCATTGATTTGAACGTGTATTTCATGACTTTGTCACCGCTCGACAATATTTAGTTCAAGAAACATTAATGCACTACATGGACGTTTCCCACAGAATGTTATATTGTAAACTTTCCTCGCCGGTAGAGGGCAGAAGACCAAAAACAAAATCAAGAATATTTTGGATACTACTTACTCTATTTTGATAACTTTTCATCATTATTAGAAAATGTTTATTGAAAATATTTGTTTCTCTATACTTTCACTCCACCTTTGGCACCCTACTGCACAGCTCTCAAACCGTGTAACGGTTTCTGTCTTAGCTGTAAAAGCAAATTAATTGACAATCGAAAGTTGAGCTGAGCATTTATAATTATTGTAATTGTTGGACCTTCGTCTAATCCAATATTAACTTCACATTTGTTAGCCTGAATAGTAAATTCTGTTTAAAAGTTTTTCAAGAAATATAAATTTATAACTCACTGTGGAATTGACATTTAATTAAAAAAACTGCTTAAAGACATAAATAACCTCAAAATTTATAACATATAATGATGCCAATCAGCAGTGGAGGCGCCAAGATTTCAGGTTTAGGGAGGCTAAAGCTCCAAGCCCTTCCCTTTTGTCCCCTCCTCCTTGTGATTTGCAGTGATTTCCCACTTTTTGGGGGACTGAGCCTAAGCTAAGCCCCCCTCCCCCATCCCTCTGGCGCCTCCACTGCCAATCAGTCAAATCACGCGAAACCTATATCCCAATAAATTATAAACTATCTCACAAGATAGTTTATAATTTGTGGGGCGCGGTGGTGTAGGGGTATGCTCGGTGCCTTGCAGGCGGAGGGTTGCGGGTTCGAATCCACCTCAAGCCGCCGCGTAGGGACCCTGGGCAAGTTCTTCACTCGCAATTGCTCATGCGCTTCGGCGTGAAACTCCGATTCAGTGTCCGCGCTGTAGTCGAGAGCGCCTCTGAGTATAAATCTTGAAGGGCGCTAAAGCAAGTGCTCATACATACATACATACATACATACATACATACATACATACATACATACATACATACATACATACATACATACATACATACATACATACATACATACATACATACATACATACATACATACATACATACAAGGATAGAGGCACAGACAGTGAACAATCCACATGAGGTACAATCAACAATCCATATAAGGTACAATAACCAATAACCAACCAGTGAAGTGTAAACCAGCTCAAACAGGTTAGTAGAGCAAGGGAGGTGGGTCAGTGACAAGAGAATGTCAGCATCAGGGAGACTAGAGAAGTATCAAACCAGGAGAAATAAAGGACAAAATCAACAGTTGATGATATACATGTATAGTAAAACAGAATGTGAAATATCAATATTCTCATCATCTTATAGTAACTTTTCAACCTAAAATTAGGAATACATTTAGCGGACGATAATGTAAGGTCAATGTCAAGAGCAGTCAAACGTTGAAAATACAGCACAGTGTACATGCTCTTTAAATGTAGGTCCTATAACCACAGGCCGTCCAAAGATGTCAGTATTTATTACTATATTTAAATGCTAACGTTTGAACATTACACAAGGGAAGGTATTATCTGTTAGACTAAACAGCGCATATTTGCAAAAGCAGATAAAAGGGCTGGTTTTGGCAATTTCCCGTGAATTTTCCATTCGATCGGTTTATCCTGAAGGATATTCCGAAGAGGAACATATCGTACGTCGTCTCTGCATTTCCAAGTTATTCTGCCATCTTTATGTCTTTCGTACCTCCTACCTCCTCCGATGACAAAGACTCGTTCCTTCTCAAGAACCAGACCAAAGTGGACAACATCAGTCTTGAACTGCTTTCGTTCTTGCCACGTCTCCGTCTCAAAGTTAAAGATGAAGCAAGTACCACTTCCAAGTAAAACAACAGATGTCTCCCAAAGTACAGCTCGCATCAAGTTATAAGGCCGCGGCATTGGTTTCGAAAGGACAGAACAAGTGTTTTCTTTTGTGTTGTACACTTGAACGTGATTGAACGCTCTGTTATCTTTATCTTTACCACCGAAGATATAGAGTGAACCCTTGAATGGAACACAGTTTCCTGAGTCCTGGACACAGTGAACCAACTTTCCAACTGTAGAGCATATGTCAGTTACTGCATTGTAAGCTTCCACGTTGTCTAGAACGTTTTTATTAGAATCCACAAATCCCCCACAAATGTACAATACTTCATCGATAAACGTTGAGCTGTGTCTACGTCGGCCTTGAAGTAAAGGTGCGCATTTATTCCACCCAGAAACCGTGTTGTATTTCCAGACTTCATCTTTATCGACTCCCACTCCAGTTACGTACATCGTGTTACAGTAAACGGCGGCGACTGCTTCTTTTTGCATTGTAGTCGGTATTTCTTCCTGCGTTGAGACTTCATTTGGCCGATATAGATTTATTCCGACAACGTTTATCGTTATATTCTGACCATCACTTATTCCCACGAAAATTGCATGTTCTCAAACTGTGTAGTGGTTTCTGTTGAAGCAGTGAAAGTAAATTCATTGATGGCTTGAAGTTGAACTGAGGATTAATCAATTTGGTTATATATCGTAAGAACATTTATTTCCATAGTTCTGATAAAAATGCCATTAGTACAACTGAAGCGAACATTTATTTCATTTAACCTTCAGGCTACCAAAGGTTTTTGTGACATCGGATGCCAAGGGGGTTCGTTTCACATATCATATCAAGTAATACAGCAGTTGATTCAGCATTAATTTCTGAACAAAATGGTATATTTAGTTGTAAATTATGTGAATGGACCTCGAAACTACATAATTTTTAACAACGAAACCGATAATTAGCGATATTTTACATTATTGCGTACATCTTGTACTTGTTGGATAAACAAATATAAGATAATGTTTGCTTTGAAACTGATCTATGCATTATAAATATAATCAGGCTTCATTTGTAACAATAGCCTACAAACTAGTCCATAGTCTGTGTTAGGTGCAGCGAAATCTAAAGGCAATATGAAACAAGACTCTACGTTATTGTTCACGGGAGTCAAATATGTCGGTGGTCCTTGCAGTTATTGCAAATTAATCCCGTTGTTTTCATAAAATATAATTAATTGAATGCGTTTGTTATGAAAGCAAGATGTGAAAATTTTCAGATCCCCGATTATCGCCCAAAAAGTAGTACAATGACGTAACATAAGAACTACACTAAGAGTTCATTATGCAAACAGTATAAAACTAGTTATTATAGTCGTCAGGCTGTCACAATTAGTAGAATAATACGCTAATACGTTACGTATTTCTAGAGAGAAACGCAATGCCACTTAATTTATGCATAGGCTCACTTCTTCCCTCTGATCATTAAGCTGTAGGCCTACACAATTGAGCACAAATACCTTTCTGAAGCTGCAGAAGTTTCTATTGAAGAAACCAGTGAATGACGTGTTCAAAAGGAAGATTGGCCTTGAGTTTCTTAAATTCGAAAACTACTTCACAGAGTGAATGATTGCAGTCCATCAGACATCTCACTTTCAAATATCTTGCCAGAAAATGCCTTCCAAGAAAATAATTGGATCGCAAAGAGAAAGCACGATAAAGAACAAATGAAAGCACTTTCTTCTCAAAGTAAATCCTTCGGGCGAAGAAGTGTTGGAATGTCGATATATAGTCGTCTTTTATATCCCGCAATTCGTCATTTAACGGTGATAAATAGTGAAAAATTGTGTGAAATCCAAGCAGACATTGGACGTCACTGTCGAAATAAGAGTCAATCGGTGGCAAAACCATTACGTTTGCAAATGCAAGTTCCTTCAAATCGCTTGGTAGATCAGGCTTAACGATAATTTCATCGCACAACTGCAAAACCTCGAGATATTTACAGCATTTGTATAGATACGCAGCACGGTAACAGTCAACTGTACTGCAGTGAATGTCAAGGTCTTTGCAGAACGCATTGTAAAATGTTGTCATGTTTTCTAATGAATACTCCACGAGCAATTGAATAATATCCTCTTCATTTGGCAAAGAGATTTCGTTGGGTGCTTTTAATTTATTAGTTGGATCGGTTCTTTGATATACGCATAAAACACTTCCTCGTCTCGTTGATATTGCAGAAGATTTCCGATTTGTAATAGTCATTAGCATTTCATCCAAAAGGAATGCGGGGGTTTGCAAATCGTAATTTAGTCCAAAAACCTTAGCTTTTCCTTCATTTGATGAAATTATCAAATAGTGAGCAAACACCTCTGGTGTAAGGCGCAGATCAAGAAGAAACCGTCTTCTCTTGTGCTTAAAATCATCTTTAATCTGCCTGAATAAAATATAAAATCCAACAATTCTGACAACGTCGTCAATATAAAAGAGACAGCCTGCGTTCAACGTTTCTTTCTCCTCTCTTTTGCATATTTGATTTGTGATGAGTCTTGAGCACAGGTCTATGACAGTTTGATGTTTTGATTCGGCAAAATTCAGAGCCGCCATGTAGGTCAAAGTGGCATTGGTGATAGCGTTGGTTGTAGAATCCTCACATTTTAATGCTTTCATGAGAAGATCTTTTGACATTTGAGACACGATTTTAAAGTCTAGATCATTATTTTCTGATCCAGTTAAATTTTCCATCAGCTCCTGAGCTTTTATAAAATATAACTGACTTCCATTGAGAACTGTCTTCCATGGTGTTGGAAACTTGTGATACCTTGACCTTACAAACTTTGGCTTAGTCAATACTTGTCTAACTGTGTAATGAAACCATTGGCTGTCATATTCAATTTCTTTACAGTCTAATAAATGGACAACGTGCAATATACGCAGCAGCGATCCATAAAGCCAATAGCATGATTCAATCTCAGTTGCTTTCAGAAAATGAATTCTGTAAAAATATTTGGTTTCATGGGAAGTCGACTTTCAGATCCTTTCTTTGCTGTAGCATGAGCACTTTTAACATCATTTGCGAATCTCACAGAAACGTAGAGGTCGATTAATTTAGGTTTAGCTGCTTTCATGGCCTCACAGATGTGAAGCATATGCTCATTAACACATCTCAAGGCTTCATCAGTGCATCTTGCATTGACTACACGAAGAAAAACTGGCTGCATGTAATGCTTCATAAACCAACGGCTCAGAACGTCGGACTCGCAAAAGTGAATCAATCTTTTAACAGTTTCATCAACGATCTCCCGGTTAAAGTGTTCATGAAACAAATTTCCTCTTGGAATAAAGTAGTTTGGACATATTGCCCGTTTTAGCCAGTTCGCAAGTTTTTGTAATAAATTACAGCATATTTTAATAGCAGACACGGAATTCCACCATTCTGGTGACATCTCCTCACAAGACCACAGCATCAGTGTTTTAAAATGGTATGTACAGAGAACCTCATCTTCCTTTGGACAATCTTTGTTGATTAGTTCTCTCTTGGCGAAGAATCTGAGCATATGATAGACAATCTGCTGAACTGGAGTCCAACTCTGAAGTAAAATGACTTCCGCAACTGAAAATGACAGCCTGAACTGGTGTACATCATTTCTGCAAGCAGGATGTTTTGCAAACACAATATGACAACCATTTTGCACTACATCCTGGATGATGGCAGTCGTCGGCCATCCATACTTTCTTGGTCGGTGAGGCCAGTTTCTGGCTTCTTTCGGCCACTGTGGGCACCATATGGAATAAACAATATCAAATTAAATAGTAGTTGGTTCCATGCACTTCATCGCGGGACCAACCCAGTTGTCTTTCATATCTTTTAGCACATCACTCGAAACTATGCCTGATAGATCAAGCAGTTTCCGGATAGAAACCTGAGTAAATTCGAAGATTTTTCTTGTCCAGTTGTACCTCATTTGTCCAAAGCGTCGAAGTCGTATAAAAGCTGGATAATCATGGCATGGTTCAATCAAGAAGCACGCAAATGTGTCATTAATATAACGGAAATCATTTGGCAGTACTGGTATTTCAGATGTAAATGCTAGACAATCCGAGTGGACCTTCACGAAATCAACATCGTCGATGCATGAATGTAGCGGTTGAATGTAGAACTCAGCTGTGCTGCCACACACAATTTTATACCCTTTCCAAATGTCGTAACGATGTAAATATATGGACTGAAAAACGTCAGCGTTGGACTTTGGAAACATTCGACATGTACCAATGATGAATGCCGACACACAGTCGTCCATTGCTACAACCAGATGAGAACAAACTATCTAGCATCATCATTGTCATCACTATTTGTAGACGTCATCACTATGATAAGGTATAATAATTAATATTAAAACGGTCTGACCAGCAAGTAATCAATATCGTATGCATTTATGTAGCGGACGAATATAGAACTCAGCTGTGCTGCCACTCACAATGCTATATCCTTCCGAAAAGTCGCAATGTTCTAAATATATAGACTGGACAACGTCAGCGTTGGACTTTGAATGCATTCGACATGTACCAATGATGAATGTCGACACACAGTCATCCATTGCTACAACCAAGTGAGAACAAACTATCTAGCATCATCATTGTCATCACTATTTGTAAACGTCGTCATCATGATGAGGTATTATTAATTTTGTTTCTGTATTCATTGATCGCCGTTATCTAATGACAAATAATCGAACTCAACTCATTTGTGGATGAGAGCTCAAATCAATCGGCTGCCGTACAACACATACGTCTAATTATAAATATAATGTAGACTTGTATATGTGTAGGCCTATACGTGTTTATATAGGAAGGTTTTACTGCATATGCAGATACATTCTCATATGCAAAAAAATGAAGTCCTCACTAATGGTCTCACGCAGTCACAAGTAAGATCAACCAATGAATATTCACAATTTACAGTGGAAATGCCACCGAGACTTGAAGCAACCGTTGGCGCTCATCGACCGATCGTTTCAAGGTCAACTGATCTGAGTTCAATGCATCCAAAGGTCAACTGATGAGAGTTCAATGCATCCAAAGGTCAACTGATGAGAGTTCAATGCATCCAAAAGTCCGTGCATTTTTTATTTCATCATCGTCATCACCATCATGTAGCAGTTCTTTGGATTTCAAAACGTGAACAATCGGCCAACTTTCTTAAATATTTGCCATTTTAAGTGTAAATGTTTGGACTAAAGACAGTAAATTAAAAAATACATGGAAAACTCGATCATCATCCTTGTACTGTAATTATCTACTTACTGTTAGAGTAGCATTTCAATATCACGTTACTACAAGATTAACAGAATTGCTATTTTCGATTTTTAAAAATTGCATGAATGCACCAACTGACAAACATATCTTAGCTTGACATCACAAGACACTAATTATTATTTTTGTTCTTACTATGATCTGTGTAATTTCTCCGTTCCAATCGTATGTCCGCTTAAATATTAACCCACTCTAAGTTCAGAGTTTGAACGTTTGCATTTAAAAAATTACGAAGCTAGCTTTGATTAATGAGAGTATGATACTCGTATCCGGACGCAACTTACGACAGTGTGCTCACTAGACCCTTTATTTTTTCAATTATTTAGCGTCAGTGGCCATCGATAAGCGACAGAGTTGTTTTCTCTTTAAGTCTTAGTACACCGACAACTAGTAATAAATTGAACCCATAATAACCCATACAGTGAGCTCTTTAACTTACCGATTGTATTCATAAAGTGAAGATTGACTGCGCATTATGTCTCAAGTCAAAATAAACTCAGGCGACATTAGATGAGGGCAGCAAACAACAGCGAACTCATCATCCCACTTAACATCCGTGAACGGTTGTAATCGTAATTGTAAACTCTAAAATGTATAGTGCGCTAATCTAAGGTTAAGCGCAATAACGAGCACTGCGTCCTCAGAGGAAATGGGGAAATCAGGGTTGGGGTTGACCAGTGATCGATGTAGGTAAGTAAGTGAGTATGTGAGTAAATAAGTCAGCAAGTAAGTAAGTATAGTCTTTAATGATAAGCTCTAGCAAAAGCACAGTACTGTACAATACATGGCAAGATTAGTACATTCATAATATTATAAGCAAACAAAATTCTATATAAACAAGCCAATAATTGAGATTGTATGAACATAGAGAAGATTTTATTGTATGGGCAACAAGAATTTGATACATATGGCAAGGAAGATTTTTAGGGCTGGAGAGCAAACAGTGCAAAGGTATCTTTTGTTGCAAACTGAAGAGTTCCTAAGAGTTTTCGAGAAAATGAAGAGTTTTTGTTAATTAGTTTACTTGAAACATCATTACCGCAGTATAATTTCTGACCTTTACTAATTTTCAATTTCTGAAAGGAAATCGAAAGATGGCTGCCACAATTCTCATCAAATGCACTAAAATCGTAAAAGGACAGAATTAAAAGATTCTAAAATATGTCACAGCAATGATTAAATAAATAGAATACATGAAAATATTTAGTTTGGAACACTTGTAAATTTTCATAATTTATGCTGTCAACACTTCAATGTTGACAGCATGCGGTTAAATGAAAACCACGATTAAACAATCTGCTTAGGCGTGTAAACTTCTATGTTTTGAACAAAATCCAGAAGCTCTTTAAATGCAGTGATCTCTCAATGGCCATTTTTTAACTTCCATATCTTCTACTGTTTCTTCTGCTAGACTCGACTATTGTGTCTAAAACATGGACATCCGCATGTTGGGGCAAGGGGGCACTTACCCTTCTAGACTTTGCATCTACATATGTGAAATTGAGAATTTTAATTTTAAATAGGCCTAATTAAAATAGGTCATTCTGACAATTCGTTTGTTTGCTTGTTGACTTATACAAAGGAACTCTTGTACATTGAGATAGAGGCAGGGGATCATCAGCAATACAACATGAAATTGACTAATAATTATAATTATAGAGTGTGTAGTTAAGGACGGTTTGGCATTCTGACCATATGGCCCGGAAAATTAATTGGGGCGTATTCGATGTAGGATTATGGGGAGTAAATGAGAGCACAAGTGTATGCGTATTTAAGCTCCATGCAAGTGACACATTTTTACATAGGCCTACACCTTCACGCACACGCACGCACACACGCTCACACACACATATTTATAAAGACAGATAGACAGACGTTGAGTATATCATCAGCATATCGCATGACCATTCTAATACGTATACATGTATGAAAATAGGGGCAATAGAGATAGCGATTATGGCTGCCTG
The DNA here is from genome assembly GCA_020284085.1 of Aporrectodea caliginosa. NCBI lineage: Eukaryota > Metazoa > Annelida > Clitellata > Crassiclitellata > Lumbricidae > Aporrectodea > Aporrectodea caliginosa. The sequence continues at coordinate 1,136,408 of JACEVL010000075.1, forward strand.
GGCCGTGACAGTAGACCTGCATTCACTTAACCTATGAGAACGTGCTTCGTGCAGCTTCTAGGCTTGTTGGTTGTTATTCAAACTTTGACCGTGTCTCGTATTATTTTTGTGTGACGAGCTCCAGTGGCTGCCTGTTTCCCAGCGCATAGAATATAGGATTTCGGTCTGCATGGGCCTGCCAATGTCAGTTAGGAACATCCGTGCTTCCCTGCGGGAGCTTTGTTGCCCCATCTCAGGTTTAGCTGTCAGCGGAAATCTTCGTTCTGCATTTTGAGGTGAACTTGTTGTTTCCTTTGCGTGCACTTCAAAGACGCAACGTCGTGCCTTCTCAGTGGTTGGGCCGACCACGTGGAATAACTTTCCTTCAGGTCTGCGAGTTCTTTTAGCAAGGGACTCTGCAGTCTGCATACACCTTTTACAGGAATCTGAAAACGCTTCTTTATCGCCAGAGTTGGGCTGAAAGCGTCTCTGAGTGGGGATCTTGGAGGGGCGCTATATAGGTCCTCTCAATGACTGAGTAGCATACTACGGATGGATCGAGAGTTTAACATCGTACGGCAAAGAGAACGTTGACGTCGACACAACTTATCTGGAGCAGTTCTCACCGTTCGTTTGGCGTAATACAGCTCAGCTTCAATGGATGAATGGATCCAGAGTTTAACGACGTTTAATGGTAGCAAAGGCCGTTGACTTTGACATAAATCAATCTGGCATAATACAGCTCTTTGTTCAGTTTGCACAGATGCGAAATGGGGATTATTTTTATTCAAAAGTGTAGAGACATCTTCTGACTACTGTAACATTGGCCGATGACGTCTTTATAGATAATAATTGTATTTCAATTCATTTGATAAGAGTATCTTCCATCGATTTTTGTTCTTCTCTCAACGTTTGATTCATTTCTGATCGGTTGTTTGAGGCGACGATATAATAATATTATGAAGGATTGTTGAGACAGCGCTAGTTGGCAGCTGGTTGATGTGTCGATATGTTTAGAACAATAGTTGATTAATATTTGATACAATAGTTGAGTAATATCTTATATATTTGCTATTAAATTGGCCAATTTGCTCTTTCTTTCTTTTCTCTCGGTGGCCCCATAGGCTATGTTGTGATGACATCGGTTCCTAAATGTTTTTAGCTTCTTCAATTAATTTAAGAGTTCATTTTTAATACATCAAACAAAGCAACCGGTTTAACTGTTCAAACACTTAGACGAAAATCTTTAAATCAAGCAAAACTCTCGAAGGTTTACTTGTCGTAACCACAACAACCGCGCCGTAGTGTTATTTCAGTTATGATTTTTCAGTTGCACTTTCAGTTGCAGCTATCTAATATTTGATTTTTTAGGTACGGTTATAGTTACAGTTAACTGCAATGTGATTTTTCAATTTCAGTTAGTTTTTTAATTTTTCAGTTACAGTTTCAGTTAATATTTTCATATGTCACGACTACCGAAACACTGACCACCAGTAATACAGATAGCTGCCAGAAATATATATGCAGTAAATTAATCCGATTTAACGCACATGTAGGCCTATTGTCGGTTTACTTCAAGGAAAACACGATGTTCCAGATTAAAACTTGCTCTGTTCCGCATTCGTGCACATATATCCCCACAAACTACGCTCAATATATGCTTGTGACGCTGGCGGATATACGAGGTCTTACGCTATCGGTGCCAGAGTTGGATAAGAGGTCTGTCGATCCGCCCAGAAGGTCAGTCCATTCTCCAATCACCATTCTCCAATCACCATTCACCAATCACCGTTGCTTGAGCGAGGTATCTATCGAGCTCTCCATCTGACGGACCCAAGGAACCGAAAGAATAGTAATCTTGTATAATTGGTCTTCGATTTGAAGCATTCAAATGGATATTATTATGTGGAGTGATGCACGTGGTTATATGAACACTTTTCAAAAATAAATGGAGAGACAAAATAATTTTATTTCCTGGAGAAGTAATACTTTATTTTACCGTGACTTTCAGCTTTGATTGAGCGGCTTTAACTTTGTCATCAAGTCGTTTCTGCTTTTCTTTCAGCTGTAGAGTCGCATATCCTTAAGTTAACTGTACAAATAATTTCGAAGATTTCTCGCATGTTTTCCTGCCATTAGCGTGCCACACTCATGTTTTTCAGCGTCATTGCCAGCAACAGTGCGAACACAACATTGACTCTTGTCTACTGCCGCTTCATAAGCAAAATATTCCCACACCACCTTCTACTTTTCGACCGGTACATGGGTTACACATTGTTCTCGTAGTCTTCGATTGTTTTACGGTTTAGCGCCTAAATTAACCAACGAAAAAAACGAAAGGAAAAGTAAACGGAAGTGAAATGAGCATAGAAAACTGACCATAGACCAGAGTAGGATTATTCAACTAGTGAGTAAGTAAAAAACCGATGTTTCAGAAGTAAGGAAAATACACATGTTTTATTTTTCAAGTTAACGCTTTGTGATTTTTCAGTTATACAGGTTTTTGTTTTTCAGTTTCTATTAGGCCTAGGCCTACAGTTTCAGTTATGCAGCATTTTTGAGTTTTAGTTACAGTTAACTGACAAATTTTTTTCATTTATTATGATATATCAGTTACAGTTATAGTTAATAGAAATAACACTGTGTAGTACATCCAGTAACTTATTTCGTAAAAATTAATTACTATAAAGGCTTGTGGCCATAAAAAGATTCGGATTTCAAAAACAATTTTGATGCCTCGAAGTCTCATTCTTTATTTTTTGATGATCATTAAGGCTCTTTTTCGATTTTAAACATTTATTTGCATATATTTACATAGAATCTTATCTAAATACATTAACCCTTTGGAGGTGAGATGGGGTATGACAAACCCCATAGCTATTCTACCGAAAACGTAGAACCAGCTTGGATTAGTTTTGTCTACCTTAGTGAATGTGAAATACGGACACCTTAGGACACTTACAGTTACTTTTGGACGCCATTTTTTTTATTTTCTTCCATATTAAAGTGAAATTATAATTTTTCGTAAACATATTGATTTTAATGAATTAGAAAAAGTAACGGCACACTGTGGGCACAGTGCCGAAAAAATTGTGCGATTATAAGATATTGCTGCATAATTATAGTTTTGCATCGATGCAAAATTGATCCATTATTACGGGTATTATGTCACGTGTTCTCAAATGTTACATGTTTCGAGGGCCACGTAGATGCCATTGCAAAGGGCCGCTTTGATTTTGAGTGCCACCACGCTGGCCATATCAATTATGATCGAAAACTGTTATTTGCTCCTGAAAATCACATCCCTCCCTCCATCCATCCGTCCGTCCGTCCGTCCTTTCCTCCCTCCCTCCCCCGTACTTCTCTGCCGTCCGTACCTCCTTCCCTCCCTTCAACGTACGGCCCTCCCTCCCCCACGTCTCTCGCGGCGATCGTGCGTGTCTCCTCCCTCCCTCCGTCCGTCCGTCCGTCCGTCCGTCCGCCCGTCACTCCCTCCCGATCGTGCTTGGCAGACCCGCCCCTTCCCCTCTCCATTCCCTTATAGAAATGTATAAGGACCCGTATGTCGTGTTGCATAATCTAGCGTTGCTATGACAACGTCTATATACGGTTATTGCGATGACGTGCTATGACGTAAGCCATTCTTGTCGAAACAGCGTTACACCACAGATGCACGCACAGAGATTTCTGTGCGTTTATATTATTAATTATGAGTACGTCGGCAAGACTAGCTTAGAACAAGGGCCGTACCAAGCTATAACTGTGCTCTGTGCCAAGCGTAAATCAGCGTCTCAGATCAACTTAACCATGGTGAAAGAGGGAAATTTTTTAATAAGCCTGCACAGGAATCAGTCTATTAATACTACAATTTTTATTTGTTGTTATTTAATTTTATGGCATTTATTTCATTTGTGATGGATATTTCATATTTCAGGATAAAGTAATTAGCTTAATAATTAAATCATTTCATCTCAAAATTTGCGCCCCCTTGAGTTGCGCCCCGTTACATGGACGCGCTGAAACACCCCTCACTACGACCCTGCTTACAACAACTCTTATTTTCAGTTTAACAGTCAGTTGCTAACAAACTCAGCTACGAACAATGCACAGAAAAAGAAAGATCAGTAGTTTCATGCCACTCCACAAACTCTGACATGATCCAGCGTGAACACGCTGGTGCTGTGTGCTTAGCTTTTAAGAAGCCCTTCAGAAATTTCGAGGTTACGATTGCGATTCAGGTAACAAGCTTCATTCAGCGCCGTGCTAAAGTTTCGATGTTTACAGCAGAGGCCAACAAATATATCGGTATAATTTGCTACAAGCCTACTGGAAATCTAATTTTTGCGCAAGAGTCTACAAAAGATGGCTTTGGCAAGTTCCCATGAATCTTCCATTTAATCGGTTTATTTTCGAGGATATTCTGAAGAGGAACATAACGAACGTCGTCTCTGCATTTCCATATGGTTTTCCCATCTTTATTCGTCTCATCGATTCCTCCTCCGATGACAAAAACTCTTTCATTCTCAAGGATCAAACCAAAGTAAACAACTTCGGTTTTAAACTGTTTTCTTTCCGGCCAAGTCTCCGTCTCAAAGTTAAACAGAAAGCATGTACTGCATCCAAGTAAGATAACAGTTGCCTCCCAAACTATAGCATGCATTCGCCTATAAGCCCGCGGCATTGGTCTCGAAAGGATAAAACATGCGTTTTCTTTCGTGTTGTACACTTGAACATGATTGCACTCTTTGTTATCTCTATCTGATCCACCAAAGATATAGAGTGAACTCCTAAATGGAACACAATTTCCAGAGCTTTGTACACAATGGACCAATTTTCTGACTGCAGTGCATTTATCGGTGACTGCGTTGTAGGCTTCAACGCTGTCTAGAACGCTTCCATTTGAATCCACAACAAGAGTGCACTCTATATTTTCGGTGGATCAGATAAAGATAACAAAGCGTTGAATGGCGTTCAAGTGTACAACACTGAGCAGAACTCGTGCACTCTCCTTCCGAAACCAATGCCGAGGTCGTCTTACATGATGCAAGCTGTAATTTGGGAGACATCTGTCATTTTACTGGCAGACGATACTTATTTTATATTTAACTTTGAGACGGAGACTTGGCAAGAGAGAGAACAGTTCAAGAGTGACGTTAATCATTTTGGTTTGGTTCTTGAGAATGGACGAATCTTTGTCATCGGAGGAGGAAATTGCGAAACTATACACGGCGATTCAACCTGGAAATGCAGGACCGACGTACGTTTTGTCCCTCTTCGGAACATCCTCGATGATAAACCGATTGAGTGGAGGATTCTTGCGAAACTGCCGCAATCAGCTCTTGTACATACCAGCGGTAAATTGACCCTTTTGGGTCCTAGTACAAAACCAAGTGCATGTCTAGTGCAATAAGTAGGCCTATAATGTGATTGCCATTGCGCCAAATTGAAAAAGGATAACATCCTCTTCCTATAATTATTCTCGCGACTCCAGTTTCAAACACCATCCAACGCATTCGTCTGGTTTTCGATCTCTGCTTCAAGCCTTCAGTAACAAATCACATTTCTTTATAATAACAAACGTTATTTATTCCATGGTTCCTGAAAACACTGCAAATAAAAGTAGACATTGGACTACTCTGCGTTCGATCGCTGGCTCGGCTAGGGCAGAAATTTGTTTAGCCAACTCTGCATCTATGATGAGTACACTGACTGACACTGTCGGTTGGAAAATGAGAGGGCGAATGAGATGACGGCACCATCCTCATATGCCGAGGCTAAGAAAACCACCTCAGTGGAAGTTCGAACCCCGTCTACGTGTTACAGACCAAACGCCCTAACCATTCGGTTACCGTGCTCCACCGTTGGGTTGGGACCGTATAGGGTTGAGTTGTTGCTTGTTTGATCATGTTATGCAGCCTACAAAGAAGGCCTGTAATATAGGCTTAGTAGACCTGTAGGCTGGCTACAATTATGCTCTGTACTACTATAGCCTTGCTCCACTTCTGACTGTCGCCATACAAGTCATTCTTTGTACTCCCTAACGACGATCTAAATTTCATCTCACGTGCTCCTTATAAGAACATAATATCGATCCAGTCTTCCCTGCATTTTCTTCGTTCATCAGCAGGTACGAGCCTGGATTCCTAAAGCGACATTAGATACGTTTGTTGGCAACGAGCTGTGTCTGTGATAGCTTGGATAAATTGAATAAATGACTATTGATTTTCATATTGATTTTAGACAGATTGTGAGTGAAACTTGTTTGCAGCACATCTGTGAAGTCGAGACACATCTGGCAAGCGTTGCTTAAAGGGATTTTTTAAATAGTCAGGCGCGCATTCAATCTCACAGCTGAACCAATTTGCTTACGATTGATGTGCATTGTGCATGCATGCAATGTAAATATAAGGATGAGATAAAGATAATCCGTATATTCATCAGTCAACAGTTGCACCTGACGGTATCAAGGCAGTACACCTTCGATCGTTTGCAGTAGCAACAAGTGTTTAGCTTCGCAGACTCCAGCTGTTTAATGATTTATCAGTTTGTGTGGACAACTACCTTACATACGAAAAAGCGACATCTCAAGTAGAGCTCTGCGCCTACTGAAGTTCGATCGACGAATTAATTGGTAGAGCAGATGAGTTAGAAAGAGAGATCTCGATACATTCATTGTTCGTTCGCGTGAATCAGTCGAAGTTTCTTTCCAAGAAGACTTAAGAGAAGTTTTACAGAAATCCAACAGCAGCGTTGTGGGCGCAAAAAACTGACAATGCAATGTAATTATAAGAAATTGTTTTAATAAGCAAAGGACGCGGCTTTGTTTGGCGCTTTCTTTGCACGTCGTCTGAAAATAAAGTTCAATAAGAGGATTTAATGGTTGACAGGTGAAGTCATGGTTGAAGCAACTTAGTAGGCCTACGCTGAACAGGATAAGTAATTATTTCAATTTTCAGGTAGGTATTTTCTGATTAACAACTTTATGTCATAGCAAAGATGATAATCATTGCGCTTCTTCATCTGGCATCGGTGATTAGGACGATGATGCACTTGATGGTGATGATGATGATGATGATGATGATGATGATGATGATGATGGTGATGATGATGATGATGATGATGCACTTGATGATGATGATGGTGATGATGAGGGTGATAATGATGATGATGATGATGATGATGATGATGATGATGATAAGGAGGAAAACGTTTAATTTAAAGCTGAATTTATTACCGATGGTGTCAGTGTATTTACAGAGGAAACAGATTATAGTTAGAAGCAAATAGATCTGCAGATGAATAAAATGGCATAGATGGAGCTTGCTGTAAAGATCTCTAAAAAGCATTCCATGATTTACTTGTTTCATGACATATTATGGCTTAAAGTGCAAGTGAACTTTCTAACATTATTAACAATGTGTGTAGCTTCTGCTTAAAGACTGAATTAGCGTCGCCCTCCTCCCGTGCTCTGACTATGGACGGGTACCATACAGGTAGTGGTCGAGATAAAAGCCACAAATCCTTAGTTGACCTAATCACAAGATCTGTGCCTCATCGAAAAGTCAAAACTTCAGTCATTTGTTGCAATATTTTATTCTCAGCACATTATGTGATCTGATTTGATGCAATGTGAGCGTGCATACGTTCATGTTGGGTAACAAAACAGAAACATCAAGATATCCGCCATCAAAGGAGATGGTCTTCAGCCCTTTTCCCAATCGATGTGATGAATGTGTAGTGGGTCGCCCAGTTATGTCGGTTTGGGAGACCAACTACAGGAGAAAACACTGCAATGTCAAGACGTTCATTTTACCTATGCGTCACTTTAAAACGCTACCTTCACTGTTCACTCCAGGGTTGATAACTGTAATTCCTTCTACCAGAACCTTGAATCCGCCTAACTTAATCATCTACATGTTATCCAAAACTCACAAGTCTGTGCTGTTACCAGACCACCCAAACATCACCATGTACGTATGTATGTTTTTCAGAGCACCTGTATAGCGCCCTTTTATGAATCAGAGAAAAAACGAGTCCTAAGTCGGGCAGAAAGCGTTTTCTGAACGGGTAAAGATGCTAGTGATCGTATATCCGGTGGCAGATTGTTCCAGAGAGATGGACCTACAGAGGAAAGGCGCGCACAGTTTGTGCAGACGTTAGAAAGCATGGGACCTTGAACTGGCCATGGAAGGCCAAACGCAGCCAACAGCAGTCGGGACAGCTTGAGGCCAGTGTGAAGAGCGCCGTAATTTGATATAGTGCCAAGCCAGCGATTGAAGCAAGACCCATGGGGAGCAGTTTAAACTAAATTCTCTTCTCAAGACGAAGCCAATGCAAGGGGTCGCGCATGTAAGCTGATAATTATGTGCGAGAATCTGACTACGATGGCGACGACCCAGGTAGTGCAGTTAAAGGCGGACTGAAGCTAACACGATTACTATGGAAAGCCTGCCAGGACTGAATTGCAGTAGTACAGACGCGTCAAGATGAAAGAATGGACCAAAGTGACGGTAGTTTCGTGCGAGATATTACATCTTATGACTCTGATCTGACGCAGTTCATAAAATAAGCAGATCCAACGGAATGAACTGACGTGGTCGTCAGCTCCTCGTCCAGAGGAACGCCCAGATCACGAAAGACGTCCAGCGCAGTCCAATTCGCAATGATGTCTGAATCGTAGTCTAATCAATGTCTGATAGCCGGAGTCGAGATCCTAACCAGATGAACTGCGTTTTGGAAGGGTTAAGCCGAAGCCGATTGTAGGACATCCAGATTTAAATACCACCAATCACCTCGAGAATCCTCGAAACGCAGTGGAAGGCGTCGTGTAAATCTGCACGCTGTCAATGTAATGATGAACCAGAGCAACATGGACCATGATGGCCTACGTTAGGTGTGCGGTGTACAGGGTGTAGACGAGCGGCCTTAAAATGGATCCCTAAGAACCAGGATCCAGGCCAACACGAGTGTCTCTTCCTAAAACCGGACTGACGCTTTGGCATGAGATGGTGCGTACCGAAATAAGATACCGCGCGATAATTTGATCGATGAATTTAGAGAGAAATGAGCGGTTGGAGACTGCATGGGCGATTGTTACTGATGTCATTAGGATCCAGCCCAGGCTTCTTGACATAAGGTCCTACAATGACCCGGTTTTGACCACATAGTAAATGCCCTTAGGAAAATGAAGGATTCCAAGAAGAAAGGTCTGGACCGGATGAAACGAACACGTCTTATGAGGTCGAAGACAAGAGAATTGATCTGATTTCAAAAGAGGTCACTGATCGGAAACCATCCATACGGCGCTGTGTCGTGGTGTAGGCCTACTCTGCCTATTTTCTCGAACACAGCCATGATTTGATACAACGTCTAAAGAGTAACTTTAATTTCACTTTGTCGAGAATCATAAGCGCAATCACCCTTCATTAAATAAAGCTATGATCATTAATTTTTTATAGCGTTTGTTGATCTCATTTTACACGTTCCTGTATAAAACAAAGATGGCGGTTACGAGAAGAGATGAAGCTGGAACACAACTTAGGGAGATTACAGAATGCTCAATCTGCATGACTGCATTCACTGATCCAAGAATGTTGCCATGCATTCACACATTCTGTTTTGAATGCCTCAAACGCACTTCAGAAGCGGCGCAGAAGCAACCAGGAGACAAACTGCCTTGTCCTTTGTGTCGTAAAGAGTTCATCATTCCAGCAGATGAAATGAATGGTGTGCAGAAAAACTTCTTCGTGGAAAATCTCTTGGAGTTCAGGACTGAGCTGCAAAGCAATCATTCCACTTTCAAAACTGAAAGCGAGAACGCGGAAGAAATAAAACGAATGACTAATGTGAAATACTGCACCAAACACACTCAGAAACCATTACACTACTATTGCGCCGACTGCAAGGAAATCGTCTGCGTTTCTTGCTTTGTTAACAGTCACAAATCACACGATTGCAATGACGTCACCGCAGTCGATGAAGAATTTAGACAAACGCTTGAGAAAATATCAACCTATGCAAATGAAATTATGTCGCTGAGAAAGAATACGGAGAAGAGGAAAGAAAAGTTTCTTAAGGAGATAATCGAGAGCGAAAAAGCAATTCAGGATCGAAATCAACAGCTTAAGGACATGATAGATCGTGACACAAGATCGCTTTTTGATGAATTATCTGCAATAAAGTCGAAACATCTGAAGCAAATGGAATGCGAAATACGGGAAACTGATAGAAGCTGGACAATATTAAATAGTGTTGAGTCTTATTGCAATGAAGTGAGATCGAAAGGATCGGCCGGTGATATCTGCCATTTGATTGACCAATTAATTGTTAGAGCTGACGAGTCAGAAAAGGATCACGAAGAATTCATTGGTCATCCATATCAATCAGTCGAAGTTTCTTTCCAGGCAACAGACTTAGGAAATATTCTAAGCAAGTCAAACAGCAACTTTGTGGGAGAAATCAAAGGTAATAATTATTTACAAATATCTTTATTTTAAGCAGTTGACTCTTCTTGCGTGGAATCATGCTTTATACTAAAATTGATATTCTGTGATGTCGTTGAATCTGGTATGAAAGTTGAACTTCTTCATCTTCCGGGCAGCTTATCCTCAGCAGCGTCACGGATTATTGACTGATTAAGAGACTCGTGTGTGATTTTAGAATGTGCTTGAAAGCGACCATTGATTGATGCATTGCTTCAAATAAAAGCGGTCGAGACATTTTCGATTACTACATCAAAATAAATGTAATTAGCCTAATGCAGAAGTTAGGATTTCTTCGAGTTATACGATAGAATTTCTATAGAAAATTATGCCGAGGCCGACAGAGGGCCTCCAGTTTGTTTAAAAAATGAGTCATAACTTTCAGTGAAAAGGAAGATTAGTGTTTACAAATCTGTAGGAGTTATGATTTGTTGCGCAGTAAGTCATTAATACGAGTTAAGAGGAATAAGTTTTAAGAATCCGATACTTCGTTTGCGCGCGTGGTTATATAAAAACGGGGAAAGCCGTTTTAGCTTCAATGCATACGCCATTATAAGTTTGTCGGGGCCTCTCTGTAGCCATACGGGTGTCAGTCCATATGTCCTCCATAGAATTAAATGCCTCCCCCATCACGCGCTACCATGATGGGTGGGAATGAGACACCGGCCGCAACTTGTAGATCTGGGTATGATGACATGATGGTACGACTGGGTTCAAATCCAGACTGAGTGAGTTGTCCCTAACGTATTCGACTGCTTCTGCGGGGAAGGAAGGAAGCGGCACTGGCTTCCAGACCATAGTCATGGGCAGTGCCGGATTAACTCTTTAGAGGCCTGGCGCAAACAATGCAACAAAACTAAAGTAGGCCCTCTATCCAATCAAATTATCAAAAAATGGGGGAAAAATTAATTATATTGAAAAACATACTTTAATAATTTATGAACACAAAATGAAGCTGTTTAGTTTTCTTTTGGTACTATTCAATTTTACTTTATTTCCATGTTGTTTTATGGATTTAGAGTACATGCCATCTTGATTACGACATGGTTCAGGTCCCATCTGCAGCCAATAACTGACCAAATCTTAATTTATAGTCCACAGAGCAGCATCTGTTTGTGGCACGTTTCCAACAGATTGATTCTCTTTTTTTAATGGTAGATCTATGGTAGTTTCAGATTTAGGCATATCAATGATATCATTGCTGAAATCAAGGGTGTCTGTTGTTGGCATTAGTGCTGACACTGCTGAGCGGCCTAAGCCTGAACTGCATCCAGCTTCTGACGCTGAGTCGACACAATCTATAAATTGCGGCACTTCTCGTGTTTTTACTGCCAGAAATGTGTCAATACTACCACGTTGCTGTTTGCCTACCTCTTCAAGTTCGCGTTTTCTTTGACGTTTCTGCCAACCGGACTCAAATTTCTTCATTTTCTTTAGGCCTACTTATTTTATTTGTTTAAAAATTAAAATTAAAAAAAGAAATAAGCAGCTACATAAACACTAAATAGTAGATAATAATATTACATGGTACATACACTGTGTCGTCTGTACCATGGTGTAACGACTAACCGTACGCATATCTATATTTTATTTGGTGATGGGGTCGATACGCGCATAAATTGATTACGTCATACGTCATCATTACAGTGCACAATTAATTAGTACGTCATCATTATAGTAGTAGTACTGTAGAAGGCCTGTTTTTATAATGCCACCAAATGTTATATGCAATGGTTGTTTTAGAAATTAAACATTTTAAATAAGCCGGACTGTGACTTATATAAACAAATTCGATCGGACAATCGGATTTCTCAATGTTTTTTTTTTAAATTTTACCCCCGAAAGAACTTCAAAGAAGGCCTGGCGCAAGTGCGCCAGTTGCGCCATAGTTAATCTGGCACTGGTCATGGGGGCGGGATTCGTGCCTATTGGCTCGCAAACTAGTAACGGGGCTGTTACTTTGGGGCTGTGACGATAGGTGTCGGGTGGTCGGGGCGGTGCCTTTTGAGGTCACAACTTCTTCCTCCATTGAGTAGAAGTCAGGGTTCGTTGGTGGTTGATCTACCTTATCTTTATCTAGCACAAAGTCTTCCACATCTAGCATTCTCTCAGCTAGGCTCTGTTGGTTATGTGACAACTCTGATTGATTACTAGAAATCTCGGCTAGCTGCGAGGTCAGGTTGGCCTGTGTGGTAGCAATGTCTGATAATTTAGACATCATGGCTTGGAACATAGATGTAGTGCACGGAGGATCGTTATGGGTGGGCCTAGCTTCCTCTTCTCTCTCTGATCCTACATCTAAACGACTTTCTGACATTTTCCAAGTATTTATTGACAAGCTGAATGTAAGCGCAGTCTAACTAACACATTTATGCAATCATATAACACACATTTATCCACATGAACCTTCGACAAGTAACCGAATCTTTACTAGTCTTATTCAAATGGGGTCAGACACGGACGGGGCTCCTAATTCTGTATCTGTATACGAGTTACAGACTAAACGGGGCGATTATCTAGGGTATTTTCACAGACCTGTCTCCATAGCTTCCTTCCCTTCGCTAGACGTCTGCTTCCTTTCCTCGATAGTGGTTTCCATCCATCGTAGAGTATATGGGTCTTGTTCGTCTTCAATCGTCGAGTAGAGTTCCTTCTGGTGACGGGCGTGTGGTAACCTAATTCTAGTTTACAGAATAGGCTGGGACTTTGACGTCGTTCTTCGTAAGCGTAACGCGTCCATTTCTCTCCGGGCTTTGCAGATCTCCTGCGTTTCCGAACTCTCACTCGATCATCGACCTTCTGTCGGTGCGACTGCCCTCCTCCTCCTGAGTTCCAAATCAGCCTTCCTCTTGAGCTGCGGTTTGAGAACTAAAGATATTTTCTTCGTATCTGTAGTGGAGTCGCAGGGGTTGACCATTAACTTCTATTTGTCGTTTCTTGAAGTCCCACGTAACGTTTTCTTGTTCCAGGAAACTCAGTCCTAGAATAGGCTGCTTTACTTCTGACGTCACGAGGCATTCTACTTGGAAAGACAAACCGTTTGCTTCGCAGCATAACACAGTTTGACCGCACAAAGACAATAATTCTGAGTTATTTGCACACACTACACGTTGAGTTGTTGGTTCCATCTCATTGCCTTTCACGAGGATATATATATATATATAATATATATATAATATATATATATATATATATATATTTATGTATATATATAATGACTAATTTGTTATTTATTGCATTGTCAAGCTTGTAGATATTGAAATCAGTTGTCTTTCAAGAGGAAAAGTTAGAAACGAAAACGAGATAAGATTTGCTAGATTATATTAGATTTCTGAACAAAACTATGCTTATGGAAAGTTCATGAAAAAAGAGATAAGCAACTTAATAAATGTATAGCTTAACTTTCAATTGTCAATGTATTTCTTCACTACCTAGAGACCACTACACACTTTGAGAACTGTGCAATTCTCGTGGGATTAGATGATGGTCCGACCTTGACAAAAGACGTCATCAAAATAAATCTACATCGCTCAAATGAAATCTCAACACAAAGGCAAATACGGACAACAATGGGGATCGAGACAGTCGCCGCTGTTTACTGTAACACAATGTACGTTACTGGACTAGGAGTCAATAGAGATGAAATCTGGAAATACAATTTTGTTTCTGGGTGGATTAAATGCGCTTCATTAGTTCTGGGCCGAAGTAAACACACCGCAGCGTTTATCGATGAAGTATTGTATATATGTGGAGGATTGGTGGATTCAAATGGAAGGGTTCGAGGCAGTGTTGAAGCCTATAACGCAGTCGCCGACAAATGCACAATCGTTGGAAAGTTGGTTCATTGTGTCAAGAGTTCAGGTGACTGTGTTCCATTCATGAGTTCAATCTATATTTTCGGTGGATCAGATAAAGATAACAAAGCGTTCAATCACGTGCAAGTGTACAACACCGAACAGAACACATGCACTCTTCTTTCGAAACCATTACCATGTTCATATTCTGAGATACGGTCCGTACTTTGGGAAACATCCGTGATTTTACTTGGACGGGATACTTGTTTTATATTTAACTTTGAGACGGAGACTTGGCAAGAAAGAAAACAGTTTAAGAGTGAAGTTGCTCACTTTGGTTTGGTTCTTGAGAACGAGCGAGTATTTGTCATCGGAGGAGCAATCAGCGAAACGGATAAAGATGGAACGGTGATATGGAAATGCAGAGAGGACGTACGCTATGTTCCTCTTCGGAATATCATCGAAGATAAACCGATTGACTGGAAGATTCATGCAAAATTGCCAAAACCAGCTCTTATAGAAGCCTACAGTAAACTGGCATTCTTTGTCCCTAGTACAAAGGCAGGATTATGTCTAGTTCAATAAGACAGTATAATAAGAATGCTATTGTGCTACATTTAAAAAGGATAATTATAATTCCCTTCTTATGTTCGCGCGACTCCAGTTTCAAACACCATCGTCCTCAACCGCCTACTACTATGAGTCGCCCATCAAAACTATGGCGCCAATGGCAACACGTCTTCTAACACAGCTCGTGCTACTTATTCTGTTTATTTATATGGAGGAGCGAGTCGGGGCCGCGGAGGATCGCCTACTCCAGGCGGTCGTGTGGAATGAAGTGCACGTACTGCGTCACCTTTTCCCGCCTACAGTCCATCGCCGCTACAGCATCCACCCTCGTGCCCATGAATTCGAACAACCACGCAAAGATGACAAGAATTTTATTTCAAGAATCCTTTATGAGCGAATTTCTCTGTGACGCCATAAGCCAACTCTCTGTTTACTTAAATAATTTTAATTTTCACTCTAGTTTGTAACTGTGAGCTTGGGTGCGGTGTGTCATCCTTGAGTTTGAATTTATAATAAAACGAATATATATATATATATATATTTCGTGCATTAAAATATTCTGAATACGCCATTTAAAAGAGTTCGTATTATGTGGGATGCGTGATTGTCGAGTGGTTAGAGTTCTGGACTGTCAAACGAGAAGTCTCGAGTTCAAATCCCAGCTATAGATCATAAATTTGCTTCGAGATTTCTGGTCCACCTGCGCCCCATAGCCAACTCAACTCATTCATTCATTCAGTGTAATCAGCTATGTTGATTACACTGAACGTGCACTGTCGATGCGAAGATAAGACGGCGAGAAAGAGGACTGGCCACCTGCCCTCATATGTCGAGGCTCAGAAAATGAGGTTGCTGACACTTCACATCTATGGCTGCTTCTCAGGCTAGCTTATGTGAATACAATTATTGTTTACTTTGCATATTCTTATAAATATACTAGCATTTTTTACCCGGCGTTCGCCCGGGTTTCCCCAGGCGTAATTTTTAACGGCTGCAAATAAAGGCTACTTACTTACTATATTTGCTGATGGGCTTCAAATATTTAAAAAAAATGTCCATGTATCTGAATGGAAACGATATTTAGAGGTGAACATAGTTGCTTTGCCCGTGTACTGCACGGGTTATCTCTACCTTATAATTATAGGCAATATTATTTGTTCCCCGTACTACACGGGTTATCTCTACCTGAAATAGGCGTATTATTTGTTCCCCGTACTACACTGGTTATTTCTAAATTAGAATAGGCGTATTATTTGTTCCCCGTACTACACTGGTTATTTCTAAATTAGAATAGGCGTATTATTTGTTCCCCGTACTACACTGGTTATTTCTAAATTAGAATAGGCGTATTATTTGCCGTTAGCCAGCGTGACGTAAGATTGCATATTTAGCCGCGTGACGTAATTTAAGATTGCATATTTAGTGACGTGGACAAATGGGCATGCTATAGCCAGTATTATAAGATAGCCTCGCCGAAACAGTTGTAAATTTAAAATGTCCATATATCGGCGTTTAAATAAAATTGCGAGCTGAAAATAGTATCGTATCGTATTCGAGTACTTGTAAAGCGCCTCTCGTAGGGTGAACCGTTCAGAAGCGCTCCCAGTGTGCTAAGCCCCGCGAAAATAAACAGGTTTTGAGAAAAGCGAAGGAATATCAGTTACATTTGGCAATTCATAGATGAAAAATCGAATGCGGAGCTTAGTATTTTCACAAACTAGAAAAATAGGCTAGGCCTAAATGTTAGAGTTTACTTAACGATTTTGCGCAAACCTTATTGATAAGCAGCAACATCAGTAGTGGTTAAAGTAATATTACTTTAACAACTACTGTATAGTAACTGATAAGTAGGCCTAATGGTTTACTAATCAGTTACTAAACCTTTACAAATGTTCAGATTAGATTAGATAAAGCGACTGATTTAATGCATACAGCCAGTTCAGCATTTCATACCGCCAGTTCAGTATTTCCTCTGAAAAAATGCACTACAAATTGAGAAGTTTAACTGATAGTGCAGCATTTATCAAATGAAAATTAGATCTTGAAATCATTGGCTACAACAGCACGAACAGATAATAATATTCGGATTTTCCTATTGAATATTCAGAACGAGATATATGCCATGACCGTAAGCCTATTAGTTTGCCTAGCCAGGTGTAGTCATTTGCACACATTGGCCTCGCATCGTGTAGACTATAGCGACGCCATTTTGCATGAGAAACTCTTAGAAGACAAAAAAATGAGTTAGAAACCTTCTCCAATTTTGTTCCGGTCTAAACTTTCGATTAATATATATCTTTGAATTCATAGACGCATGAAACGGTTTCTGCCTTAGCCTGTATCAGCCTGGGTCAACTGGGTCGTGCTGTCATTTGCACACATTGACCTCACATAAGCCAAAGTGCGGCATTTTTAAATAAGAAACTTTTGATAAGACTACACAGAGTAAAACAATTTTTACATATTTTGCTCCAGTCTAAACTATTGATTGGTGTTTTTTAATTAATAAATCAACTTAGATTTTGAAGTTGGATGTTTTAACTATTTTGTTACTATGGTACTGCAGTTACTGGCAAACCTCCAATTCCCAAAGTAAGCACATACCCAACGAATATCTGCGTTCTTTAGTTTGAGTTTGCATAAGTAATATTGATATTCGACAAGCCATAGACCGTATACGATATAATATTGCGTGAAGCTGTATAATTTGAATGGAAATGTACGTTGCGTTGCTCCGAATTTTATTGTATGCAGATCATTCAATTGCAAGGCATTAAACAGGGCGTGAACAGAAGCTGCTAAACCTGTTTAAAACATGTAGCTGAAGCTCCGTTTCGCTTGATAAAATTATGCTATCTTTGAAGTAGGCCTACAAAGTAGACGTTGTTAAGCAGTGTTGGCTCGATACGGGACTGGATGTCCTCGGCCTCACTGAGACGTGGCACGAAGACGCTGATGATGTCGCGCTTCGGCGCTTGAGATCTTCCGGCCTGCAGATGCTGGAGCGGGCTCGCCCCGTCAGACGGGGTGCAAGGACTGACGATGTCTACTATCAAAATCATGGCGGCGTCGTCGTGGTTGCGTCTGCTGCTGTCAGGCTGACGAAGCTTACTGCTCCGTTTGAGCCTGCAACCTTCGAGCATCTCATCGCCAGGGTAACGGTCGCTGGAAGCTCGTTCGTCTTCGCTGTTGTCTACCGCCCAGATTCTGCGGCGGTGACTGCAGCCTTCTTCGACGAGCTTCGCGTACTGCTCGAATACTTGTCATCGTTCGCCATGCCCTACGTCATCACAGGCGATATCAACATTCGCTTCGACCGTCTTGATGACCCGACAGCGTTGCGTGCTACTGAGTTGCTTGACATGTTCGGTGCGGTACAGTGCGTGGCTGGTGCGACTCACGATCGCGGAGGCACCCTTGATGTCGTCATCACCAGAAAGGACGAGAGACCACCAGCGGTCGATGTCATCAGTGTTCCGGGAGCTGCGTCTGACCATCGGATGGTGGCCTGGTCCTTCCACGCCGCCCCAGCCGAGACGCCTGTCTACAGAACACAGCGTCGCAGATCCTGGAGGCACTTCGATGCAGATCGGTTCAGGGCCGATCTCAAAGCCTCTTGCCTCTGTGACGGCTCCGTTGGTTCCTCGTCGGGCGATGGCGTCGATGCGATGACTATGCGCTTCGACGAAGTGGTTACGGCCTTGCTCGACGTCCATGCGCCGATGGCTGAAATCACCTGTCGGGTTCGACGCTCGTCCGACAAGTGGTACGACTCGGATTGTCGTTCTGCAAAGCGTCGCACCAGGCGGCTTGAGCGTCAATTCAAGAGGTCGCGCACGGGTGCCGATCGTGACAGTTGGATGGGATCGCTGAAATTCATGCATCGCCAGGTTCGATCAAAGCGGGATCGATTCTGGAAGTCAAAAGTCGATGCACGGCGTGACCCGGCATCGTTGTGGCGCGCGATAAATGATGGACTGGGCAGGGGTGAGGACGCGGCACCTAGTGCTGTACCGGGGCTTTCTGCTGAGGCTTTCGCCGACTACTTCGACCAAAGAGTCTCCGACATCAGGTCGGCTACTGACGGCGCGCCTCCACCGGTGATTCGTGACATCTCGACGGCGGACCGGTTTTCCGGTTTCGTACCTGTTACGACCGACGTTGTCTGCCGGTTGGTTAAGGACGCTGCTGACAAGTACTCGATGAAAGACCCGATGTCTACGTGGCTGCTTAAGACCAGCATCGACCTACTCGCCCCGTACATCGTCTCACTGTTCAATTTATCGCTGTCCTCTGGCACCGTCCCGACGTGTTACAAGGACGCTTATGTTACACCTCGCCTTAAGAAGTCTATGCTTCCTCGTGAAGAGCTCTCAAGCTACCGACCGATTTCGAACCTGTCGTTCCTCTCCAAGCTGCTCGAGCGGGTCGTCAGTCTCCAGCTGACCGATCATCTGGCGTCGGCAGGACTTCTTCCCGTTCATCAGTCGGCCTACCGGAAATTCCACTCAACCGAGACCGCGCTTCTCAAGGTGGTCACCGACCTTATCGAGGCGATTGATGCGGGAAACCACGCGCTGCTCGGCCTGCTCGATCTATCGGCGGCGTTCGACACCGTCGACCATGATGTGCTGGTTGAACGCTTGGAGAGGACCTACGGAATCCGTTCGGTGGCACTAGGCTGGCTCCGTTCCTACCTGACAGTCGCAGACACACAGTGCTCTACGATGGAGTCTTGTCATCTGTTCGCTCTCTCGTCTGCGGTGTCCCTCAAGGCTCTGTGCTCGGACCGCTGCTGTTCCTGCTCTACACGGCCGACGTCGGTGAGCTTGCCGCCAGTCTCGGCATGTCATCTCATTTCTACGCCGATGACTCGCAGCTCTACACGTGGGGCCGACCGTCAACTGATGAAGAGCAGCGGCGAAGGATGGAGTTGGGCGTTGAGCGGATCGCGGAGTGGATGCGATCTAACAGACTCCGTCTCAACCCCGAGAAGACGGATTTCTTATGGTGTGCGACCAGCAGACGGTGCCCTCATCTTGACACTGGCGAACTGAATGTCTGCGGGTCTGCGATCCGACCTGTGACCGTCGTCCGCGATCTCGGCGTCACTCTGGAGTCAGACCTGTCCATGAGAAGTCACGTGGCGCGAATCGTTGGCTGTTGCTTTCGTCAGCTCCGCCTCCTGAGAGGCTGCATCAGGTCCTTGCCTTTCGAGGCTGCGAGAGCGGCCGTTGCCGCCTTCGTCACCTCTCAGGTCGACCGCTGCAACAGCCTACTGGTCGGTGCGCCCAAGTGCCGCTTGGATTGCCTGCAGTCCGTTCTCAACGCTGCTGCGAAGCTGCTATGCAACCGGAGGAAATATGATCATGTCACGCCGCTCCTCCGTGATGTTCTGCACTGGCTGCCAGTCTCTCTGCGTATTGAGTTCAAGATCTGTTTGTTGGTCTACAAGTCACTTCATGGGGTCGCACCTGAGTATTTGCGCGATTACTGCATCGGGACGCATTCTTTCGCCTCCGGGTTGCGACTCCGATCGCTTGAGAAAAGCGATCTTCGCGTAAAACGGATGAAAACCCGTTTTGGCGATCGCGCTTTCTCGGCGGCCGGCCCCAGATGCTGGAACGGTCTTCCTCCTGCCCTGCGAGCGGCTAACACAATTGATTCCTTCAAATCTGGACTCAAGACTTATTTGTTCTGTAAGGCCTACCCTGCCGTTAGTTGACTGTGAGGCGCCCTTGTAACGGCATGGCTGTGTTACGGCGCCATATAAATTGTCACTGTTATTATTATGGACAGACTCTCTAATAGTCAGGCGTACATTCAATACGACATCTGACTCATATTTTGTTGCGCTTGTTGAGCAGTACATGCGCGGTGTATGTAAGGACAAGAGAAACCACATAGGCCTGCAGATCGAATACAAATAGGTTGCCTAAAATATTAGTCTTTTTAGGAGGCAACCTTCAAAGGAAGCCTAACATAGAAGTAATAGACCTAGAGGTTGGCTACAATTGCATTTTCTGCCTAGATATAGCCTTACTCCAATTCCAATATTATTGTCGGCATACAAGTCATTTGACAGGGCGTGAATGAAACCTGTTTACAAAACATACAGTAAGTAAAGCCGAGACAGGGACCTTTTAAGAGTCAGGCTCGCATTCAATACCAAAGCTGAGCCAACTTTGTTACGGTTGAAGAGCAATGCATGCAATGCACAATTGCACATGTATATGTAAGGACGAGAGAAAGCTAAGCCGAAAATGTAACAGTCAACATTTCTATCTGAAGGTTCCAGGGCAGTACACTTTCGGCAGTTTTCAGTAGCAACAAGTGTTTTGCTTCACAGACTCCAGCTATTAAGTGATTTAGCAATTTTAAGAATTTCGTTGTGGGACAAAGCAAAGGTAATATTTAGCCAAATATTTTATGGCGTAGACATTCTCTCTCTCTCTCTCTCTCTCTCTCTCTCTCTCTCTCTCTCTCTCTCTCTCTCTCTCTCTCTCTCTGCAGACTGAGGCAGAGCTGGCAAATTCTCTTTTCGTAACTTCTGTGATATCGTTCAGGTCTGAGCAGCTCTACGGCAGGGGTGTCAAAAGTCCTGCCTGCGTGTCATTTCTGGTCCTCCTGCGATGTGTTTCTGGTCCGCGGAGCCTTGCCTAAAGTCTACAGAATTTGAGAGTAAAGTTCAATTTGACATTTTTTACTGAGCATGAAGTTAAATCAAATTTCTGTGCTAGAAACAAGCCAGTCAATGATACTAAATCTTCACTCTGCTAAAGGCTGTATGATAAAAAATGCACCATTTAAGATTTAGGTTTTCAAACATTTTCTGCGGACGATCTCACGGAGGCCCTCCCAGACCCATGCTCCATTTTCTCAGGGGCCTTCGGCACCCTGTCCAGCCACTTGCTTGAAATATTGCCACCGGCCCGCCATTGAATAAGCTTTGACACCCCTCCAGCGACTCTGGCGAACGAAAAGGACAAATCCCGCCTAGAACGACTGATGAACAGACTAAGTCGCTCTGGATTTACTCACTCAGATTTCCATTCTGCGAAAGTTCTTGCTAATGTAGCAGACACTTCGCTATTCAAAGCTGTTCTATTAAATGAGAATCATGCACTCAGATGCCTTTCCTCCAACCAACATTTCACCCCTTATTTTCTCAGGGCCAGGCCACAAAACTTTAACCTTCCTGACAAAGACTCACGAAACTTTACATGTATATCTCGAATGTTATTCCTTAACTCTTACTAAGCTATTACTTTATATTATGTTATCTAGCTTTTCCATGTACACCAATAGCGATATGTCTGTTGTTAACACAATAAACGAATATATGATGATACATGATGATAAGAAGAACTGACAAGCTCGTCAAGCGGTCTTGTCTCATAGTTTTTCTTTGACAATTTTCACAATTTTCAGTTTGCTGAAACCTCTTTCATATGATGCAACTTTTCCTGGAATTGCAAAAAATATGCGAAGTGCAATTTCAATGTTGGGATAAAAATTAATGTGTGTTAGTAAGTTGAATGGATCAATTGCAGAATTTCAATTGGGGTGGCTTTTCTTAAGCTGGCAATGATGCCATCAATGAATGGGCTTAAAATTTAAAACTATCAACTTCTGGCATGAATTCAGTTGCATCCAGATCATTTCTATATCATTTTGACAGAGCAGCTGTGCATTCTTTGAGCTGCTCTGCAGACAAATTGGAAAGTGAGGCTCCATTTAGGAAATTGAAATCTGACGAACTTTATGATAGATATTTCATATTTCAGGGTAAGGAAATTAGTTTAAAAATTAAATCATTCCGTCTCAAAATTTGCGCCCCCAATTTGCGCCCCTTCTTGAGTTGCGCCATGTTCCATGGAACTACTGGAACACCCCTCGCTACGGTACTGCGTGTATATGAATATTAGCTCTTCGGATCTCAACGATTAAGTAATCTATTAAACGTAAACAAATGTATTCGCTTAATTTCGGCATCCACTGTTTGGTTGGTCCTTCTTGTGTGTGATGTTTCGTGGCCACGTTGGAGGTTCTTCTTTGATGTTGATTGTCGTCGTCTTCTGGACTGACAATAATAGTTTTTCTACACGTTATCGGCATTTAGAGGTCTTCGTTAGACCTGCTGGAGCGGTTTGGTGATTCTGTGAGTCCTGGTGTTTTGATGCCGTTCTGTGAAGGTATCGTTTTTCGCTTGTAAATAGCCTTGTATATAGTTTAATTAAAATTGTTCTATTTTGAATCCGGAACTTTTAAGTTCTCTTAGACAACGGCGCAACAAAACATATAGGCCTAGATATGATCTAAAACTATGTTTCTTAAGACCTTTTGAACAGCCATGTTTCAGCATCTTGTTTGTATTCGATATTAGGCTACGTTAAATAATATATAATTATTTTGTTTTGGACACTTGCAACCTTTCGCAAATTCTATGAGCTTAATACGAATTCTATAGCTAGCGATTATACTGCCGTAAAAACCCAGAAGACAGTAACTAAAAAAAGATGAATCTGAGTAAAAAGGAAAAGAAGAAATCTGTTTAATTCAACCAGAAATTAAGTTACAATGTTTCTGAATTTTTTCATACAGTTATATTTAAATGAGCTAAATTTTTATCTAAAGTTACTTTTTGTTATATTTACGTAAAAATGATATAAAAATGAGATACTGTGTTTTTGCTTAGTATATAATTATTTGAAATCGGTTTGCTGCTAAGCATGAAAGCAGTAACTAGAAATACTATGCTAATTATGGGACTCAGAGTGTATTATTAATAAGACTTTACAGCGTTATAATTTTCTGATTTTTGTTATATACTCAACGTTATAATTTTTTATTTTTTACATAATCTTCGATAGCAGGGAACATGTCTGCATTGATTTTACCAACAAGAAATCAATATGGATATTTGCTTCTGTTGACAATTTTCAGAAATTTATCCAGTAATGTAATAGTATAAAAAGATTTAGGCCTACAACTCCGTGACTGTAATTATTGCACTTTGCATATATATATATATATATATATATATAATTTTTTTCCTTCAAAAATAATATTGAAACTGACAGCCTGGCCACTATAAACTAACTATTTTTGTATCTTAACTCGTCCGGTGAGCATGGAGACTTAATTATTAATATTTGTACAACTCCGTTACTACAACTCCGTTACATTATTTTTCTATTAAAATGAATTTATTTAATGGTACATGTAGATAATTTGTCGTTAAAATAATTTAGGTTGCTGTGTAATAATTTAATGCACACTTAATACTAATTAATCACTAATTAAAAACAGTGGCGGTATATTGTATTGTGTATTTATTAAGTAACGGAGTTGTAAATATTTAGGAATCAAAGTTGTTTGTGTTTAACATAGGAAAAAAAACTAAAATAACAAATTAGGCCAAATCTGTCAAATTTAAGCTCTGCTCAATATTAAGTAGGCTATGCTTAAGTAGGCTATGCTTCAGCACTACTAGTAAAATATTTGTGTAAGAATTTTTTTTATTTTGCATGACTTTCTTTTTCTCTTATTCTATTTCTGAATTTGACGCCTGTTGTGAAATATACCCATATAGTCAAATTGCAACCAACGGCAAACGTTAATTTTATATTTCTTGGGATCATCATTTCCAGATTGATTCTTTGCGACTGTTTCCTTATATTTTTTTGGATCATAGTCTGGGTCATCGTTTGAAAACCGCTTTCAGCTCAACCGTTGGTTTTTCTTCATTTCTTTTTATTTTCTAAGCAATACTTGTATTAAGGGCTAATTGCACCATTCTAGCTCCATGACTTGCTGCTAAAACTCCACTACTACAACTGATGTATAATCAGATTAAATAAAGAATTATAAGTGACAACAAGTGACAAAAGTAATCAAATTAAAAATAATAATAATAATATAAAATTTATTGTCTATGCCGCCATATCTAACACTATGACATTTGATAGCAATCAAAAAGTAGGAGTTTCAAGAATCAGTACTGTTAAAATATTATGTAGCAACTGGCCGCCCAGGACCTGGTTTCATGAGGCAATGGTGTCATGTTAGTAATTTAATTAGTGCACCGATGCACCTTTAAAATTTGCACACACAGCAACTTGCTATCCTAGTACAAACGGCAAATATTAGAATAACACTGAACTATAACATTTGTGACAGTATAATTATTTTTGCTATCATCGCCCAAGCGAAACTGTTCCATCAGATTAGGAACTTTCAGTGTTTCAAATTACGAGCTAGACTTAATTTTTGTTTTATCAACAAAATGTATAATTACAGAGCCAGACAATTACATTTTTTACCTTGAAATTATTTTGTCTTTAAATGACATTGTATGATTCTTAATTAATTGAAATCGTTTCAATTCTGTATTAATATAATAATTATCATACTGTTCAGTGAGTTACTGTTTGCTCATTGCGAAAAAACATGACTATGCATGCGCAAGAATTCCATATACTAAGCAAAAACACAGTAAGTTGAGTTACTGCTTTTTTGCTTAGAATGATGATCCTCAGATGAGATACTGTGAATTTCTTTCCTGTTTTTTCCCATGTTACTGGGCAGATACTGCTTTCTTGCTTCTAGATATGATAGAACATGTTGTCTAGAGGTAGAAACCAGCGCTAACTCAAAACCGCAAAAAATTGAGTTACTGTCTTCTTTCTTAGCACGGCAATATAGCTTTGTCTTTGAATAGTTGACTAACAGTCTTAAGCTCCAGTTGAAAAATACGACCACTCGTTAGTGTGGATTTTAACTGTTGAGCTTCAAAATTGCATATGCGGCTAAAACAAAATGCCCCGGTTAATTCTAACTAGTGCATCGTAAAATAAATGAGTTCTTGAAACGTTAACTGTAAGTTTATGTTGAATTAAGAATTAGAACAAGTTAATACATTTCTATTTTTACACTTTTTATTGCACAAACCCCAACACAGGCAAAAATGCAAACACACAATTCAAAGACAGCTTTTATTATTATACCAGCATAATTACTGCTACTGTTTACACGCAGTTTTGCATCGTGTCTAATAGACAGCAGACACCAGTGAACTCAATACTTTAACAATGCAATGCAAATATAAATGTAAGCTATAGCAATAGGAAATTCTTCCATAGGGAGTGAAATCGTAAATTTATATTGTTTATGCCAAATTCCGTGAAATATAAAGTATTAGTAGGTCACTGTGTTACTAAAATAAACAACATTCTTGGCAGGCATGCACAGGTGTAAATTGCATCAAGAAAACCGATATCGAGCCTTGTGTTTTCAAACTTGTTATAGGATAAGCCACTTTAACTCTTTCTATACAATATGCTAGCTCTTCCACGTTAACCACCTAAACAATCATCGGAGAAAACCTCTGTAATGTTCTCAGTGTCGAACATTCATTTCTGCACATTGTTCACCAAAACCTAAATGGGGCTCGAACAATTCCCGACATAAGGCGAGTGCTCGGTTTTTATCAGACGTCTAATACAACACAAAGAAAGCCTTCGCTGTGCAGAATATATTAAATGAATTAACCTAAATTACATTATGCAAGCAGTATAAAACTAGTTATTATAGGCTACTGGTCACGCTGTCGCAGTTAGTTCAATAATACGCGAATTAAGTGTTTATAGAAAGAAAAGCAATGACTCTTAATTTCTGTACTTCTATCTGCTCAGTCGAATCATTTCGTTCTCGGCTGAAAATTTCCTCTTTCAAATTGCCTAACCGTAGACTGACTCTACGGACTGATTTTTGGATGTTGACTGATTACGGCTTGGTTTTGGTGTGCCATCGGTTGATGCCCTGTGCATTAGACACCGGCGCAATAGAAGTTGCTAATTACATTACATTATATTACATTCTCGTCATTAACCAGTACGGTAGTTTGCACAATCACCTTTCTTATTATGCAGAAGTTTCTTTTGAAGAAAGCTGCGAATGATGTGTTCAAACGGAAAATTGGCCCTGAGTTTCTTAAATTCGAAAACTACTTCTGAGAGTGAATTACTGCAGTCCATCAGACATCTCACTTTCAAATATCTTGCCAGAAAATGTCTTCCAAGAAAATAATTGGACTTCACAGAGAAAGCATAAACAAGAACTGTTGAAAGTAATTTCTTCTCAAAGTAAATCTTTCGGGCGAAAAAGTGTTGGAAAGTCGATTTAATATTGTCTGTTATTTTCCGCAATTCGTCGTTTATCGGTGATAAATAGTGTAAAATTGTGTGAAATCCAAGCAGACATTGGACGTCACTGTCGAAATAAAAGTTCATCGGTGGCAAAACCATCACGTTTGCAAATACAAGTTTCTTCAAATCGCTCCGTAGATCAGGCTCATCGAGAATTTCTTCACACAACTGCAAAACTTCCTCATAATATTTGCAGCCCTTGTATAGATACGCAGCACGGTAACAGTCAACTGTACTGCAGTGAATGTCAAAGTCTTTGCAGATCGTATCGTAGAATGCTGTCATGTTTTCTAATGAATATTCCACGAGCAATTGAATAATATTCTCTTCATTTGGCAAAGACTTTTCGTTGGGCGTTTTTAATTTATTAGATGAATCGGTTCTTTGATACACGCATAAAACACTTTCTCTTCTCGTTGATATTGCAAAAGATTTCCGATTTGTAATAGCCATCAGCATTTCATCCAAAAGGAATGCGGGGGTTTGCAAATCGTAATTTAGTCCAAAAACCTTAGCTTTTCTTTCATTTGATGAAATTATCAAATAGTGAGCAAACACCTCTGGTGTAATGCGCAGATCAAGAAGAAACCGTCTCCTCTTGTGTTTAAAATGGTCTTTAATCTGCCTGAATAGAATATAAAATCCAATTATTCTAACAACGTCGTCAATATAAAAGAGACAGCCTGCATTCAACGTTTCTTTCTCTTCTCTTTCGGGTATTTGATTTGTGATGAGTCTCGAGCACAGGTCTATGACGGTTTGATATTTTGATGCGGCAAAATTCAGAACCGACATGTAGGTCAAAGTGGCACTGGCGATAGCGTTGGTTGTAGAATCCTCACATTTCAATGCTTTCATGAGAAGATCTTTTGACATTAGAGACCCGATTTTAAAGTCTAGATCATGATTTTTCGATCCAGTTAAAGTTTCCATCAGCTCCTGAGCTTTTATGAAGTATAATTGACTTCCATTGAAAACTGTTTTCCATGGTGTTGGAAACTTGTGATACCTTGACCTTACAAATTTTGGCTTAGTCAATACTTGTATCGCTATGTAATGAAACCATTGGGTGCCATATTCAATTTCTTTACAGTCTAATAAATGGACAACGTGCAATATGCGCAGCAGCGATCCAAAAAGCCAATAGCATGATTCAATCTCAGATGCCTGCATAACATAAATTCTGAACAAATATTTCGTTTCATGGGGAAGAAGATAGTAACATTCAATTCCTTTCTTTGCTGCAAGTTGCGCATTTTCAATATCATACTGGAATCTTATAGAAACGTAGCGGTCGATTAATTTAGGTGTGTCTGCTTTCATGGCTTCACAGATGTGCAACATATGCTCGCTAACACATCTCAAGGCTTCATCCGTGCATCTTGCATTGACTACACGAAGAAAAACTGGCTGCATGTAATGCTTCACAAACCAACGGCTCAGAACATCGGACTCGCAGAAGTGAATCAATCTTTTAGCAGTTTCATCAACTTTCTCCCGGTTAAAGTGCTCATGAAATAAATTTCCTGTTGGAATAAAGTAGTTTGGACATGTTGCATTTTTTAACCAGTTTGCAAGTTGTTTTAATAAATTACAGCATATTTTAATAGCAGACACGGAATTCCACCATTCTGGTGACATCTCCTCACAGGACCACAGCATCAGTGTTTTAATATGGTAGCTGCGGAGAACCTCATCTTTTTTTGGACAATCGTTTTTGATTAGTTTTCTCTTGGCGAAGAATCTGAGCATATGATAGACAATCTGCTAAACTGGAGTCCAACTCTGAAGTAAAATGACTTCCGCAACTGAAAATGACAGTCTGCACTGGTGTACATCATTTCTGCAGGAAGGATGTTTCGCAAACACAACATGACAACCATTCTGTACTACCTCCTGGATGATGGCAGTCGTCGGCCATCCGTACTTTCTTCGTCGGTGAGGCCAGTTTCTGGCTTCTTTCGGCCACTGTGGGCACCATATGGATACAACAACGTCATATGAAAAATCCCTTGAATCTATGTACTTAATAGCGGGACCAACGCAATTGTCTTTTATTTCTTCTAGCAGATCACTTGAAACTACGCCTGAGAGTTGAAGCAGTTCCCGTATAGAAAACTGAGTAAATTCGAATATTTTTCTTGTCCAGCTGTAGCTCACTTGTCCAAGGCGTCGAAGTCGTATGAAAGCTGGATAATCATGGCATGGTTCAATCAAGAAGCAGTCAAATGCGTCAATAATATAACGGAAATCATTTGGCAGTACTGGTATTTCAGATGTAAAGGCTAGATAAGGCGATATGACCAGCAAGTAATCAATATCGTCGATGCATGAATGTAGCGGACGAATGTAGAACTCAGCTGTGCTGCCACAAACAATCGTATAATCTTCCGGCTGGTCGTAACATTGTAAATATATGGACTGGAAAACGTCAGCGTTGGACTTTGGAAGCATTTGACATGTACCAATGATGAATGCCGACACACAGTCGTCCATTGCTTCAACCAGATGAGAACAAACTATCTAGCATCATCATTGTCATCACTATTTGTAGACGTCGTAATATTATGATGAGGTATTATCAATATTGTTTCTGTATTGTATTGTATTGTATTTGATCATTTATAAAGCGATGGCAAACTATCTAGCATCATTATTCACTCATTCATTCATTCATTCATTTCAGAGCTTTATATAGCGCCCCTTCAAGATTATCTACTCAGAAGCGCTCCCGACTCAACCCCGGCTAAAGTCTTGAGGTTAAAGAAGAATGTGGCCGCAAGGGCTCTATGCATTAGGCGTAGATCCACAGGTAGCTCATTCCAGATTGCAGGGCCAGCAACAGAAAGACACGGCGCTGCAGAATAGAGGTCCGTGACCAGGGAACAAGAAGCTCAGCCTGCCTAGCGGAGCGGAGAGAACCAAGGCGCTGGACACTCAGGGTGGAGCAGCAGAGCTCCTGTAAGTAAACTTTGGGCCACACCCGCGAGGCAGCGCCAGACCAATGCAGAGATCCGGTAAGTTATCCGCTGCGGGGAAGGGAACCAATGCAAGACATCCCGCAGGTAATCACTAACATGGCCGAATCTTGCGATGCGGCGAATGAGGCGTGCCGCCGCTCGCATGACCCGAGCCGCCGGAAGACCCACATAGAGGGCGCTGCAGTAAAACGAGAAACAATAAAAGAGTGGATAAGCGTTAAGGCAGCATTAGAGGTTAAAGAACGGAAGACCACGCTAAGCTGACGCAGCTGGTAGTAGCAAGCGCGGCATAGTAGGTTGATATGCCGCGTGAAGGTTAGTTCTTGGTCCAAAGTGACACCGAGGTCCCGGACAGAGGATGAGGAGGTAAACTGCGGGAACTCCTGGGCAATGGCCTCCAGGTCAATCTAGGCAAGCTGCTGGCGCGTGCCAAGCCAAATAGACTGGGTTTTAGAAGAGTTCAGCCGTAGCAGATTGGAGGGGTTCCATGACAAAATGTCATGCGACAAAATGTCACCGACAAAATGTCACCGACAAAATGTCATAACGACAAAATGTCACCTGACAAAACGTCACCGACAAAATGTCGCCGACAAGATGTCATGGCATGAATTTAGTTTTTACTTGCACTTGCCTTCATCCCCGGCCAATGTCATCAGCACATTTGAAAACCTTACTGAACTACCAATGTATCGCGACCTCGAATGCATCATCGACCATCTCGAAGACAACTTCATTGGGCGACAGCGAAGGGGTCGGAGAGGACAACCAAGGTTTGGCATCGCACTTTGGAACCAATTCGCGCGTGTACTTGAACTTTTGCCTCGAAGCAACAACGCCGTTGAAGGTTGGCATGTTGTTGCCTTTGCCCATCCGACAACAACCAAACTTGCGCGTAAGCTCCAGAAAGAACAGCACAGTATGGAACTCCTGTGTCGCCAACTGGAACTTGGAGATCAACCAGGAAAGAAGAAGGCATAATGTACGAATCAGTGAAGCTCTCCACACTCGCGTTACAGACTACAGTAACAGAATTGCCTATTTGGGGGACATTGCAAGAGTTCTGAATATAAATGTTTTATGAACATTTCAATAACTTACATACGCACTATAATCGCTTGACAGACATTATTATTATGCGTTGTATTAGTATCCAGTAAGCTCCAGTGCATATTTTAACTGTATAAATGTCCTGGTAGTTTTAGGATTTGCCCCAGTAGTTTTAGAATTTGTCCCAGTAGTTTCGGTGGTTTCTCCCATGTAATACTATACTTTCAATGTTAGTTTCCAATAACATTGACAGTAGAATAGCAGACTTTCTCCCAGTAGTCCAAACCCGTTAAAATATGCACAGGTAAAACTGATTTTGCTTTTGACAAAAAAATATTTTTTCGAGGTTTTCTTACCGTCGAAAAGGTTTTGTTACAATCACTTGACACTACTATTAGCCTTTTTACAAGATTTTTAAAAAGTGTAAAAATAGAAATGTATTAACTTGTTCTAATTCTTAATTCAACATAAACTTACAGCTAATGTTTCAAGAACTCATTTATTTTACGATGCACTAGTTAGAATTAACCGGGGCATTTTGTTTTAGCCGCATATGCAATTTTGAAGCTCAACAGTTAAAATCCACACTAACGAGTGGTCGTATTTTTCAACTGGAGCTCAAGACTGTTAGTCAACTATTCAAAGACAAAACTATATCGCTAGCTATAGAATTCGTATTAAGCTCATAGAATTTGCGAAAGTTTGCAAATGTCCAAAACAAAATAATTATATTTATTATTCAACGTAGCCTAATATCGAATACAAACAAGATGCTGAAACATGGCTGTTCAAAAGGTCTTAAGAAACATAGCTTTAGATAATATCTAGGCCTATATGTTTTGTTGCGCCGTTGTCTAAGAGAACTTAAAAGTTCCGGATTCAAAATAGAACAATTTTAATTAAACTATATACAAGGCTATTTACAAGCGAAAAACGATACCTTCACAGAACGGCATCAAAACACCAGGACTCACAGAATCACCAAACCGCTCCAGCAGGTCTAACGAACACCTCTAAATGCCGATAACGTGTAGGAAAACTATTATTGTCAGTCCAGAAGACGACAACAATCAACATCGAAGAAGAACCTCTAACGTGGCCACGAAACATCACACACAAGAAAGACCAACCAAACAACAGTGGATGCACGAAGAAACTCAACAGGAGTCAAACACCACACAAAGAGAACTACAAGTGGCCTCACAACTAATCGTACAACCGGCTTATATAAAGGACTATCAGCAGTGATGGGCACTTTTAACTACTGTAGTTACTAAAGTAGTAGTTATAACTACTACAGAGGTAGTTGTCTAGTAGTTATAACTACTTCTAAAGAAGTAGTTTTTAAAATAGTTATAACTATGTTTATCAAGTAGTTTGTAGTTAATAACTATACACTATTTTATTAACTACATTTCTTCCTATTTACGGATGTTGCCCATAGACATTACAAATTTATAAGAGATAGCGCTGTATAATTTTGCTACTAGAAATCTGCGCCTCCTGTCTTGGCTTGTTTACGTTATCAGTTTTTTCAATGCACGTGCGTGACATATTCCCTGCGTATACTAGTAAATAAAACGTCTTTCTAGCGTTTCGGGCATGATACTTACCCCAAGAAGATGCAGAATGTCGGACACAAATGTTTGACAGGATGGGTTTTTTAAACACCTGTTCCAGCGGTCTAGCCTCTTCGTCCTCTTAAATTTACTAGCATTTAGTAAATATAATCAACCTGTTAATTTTAAACATTTGCAATGTTCTAAGAGTAAGAGTTATTACAGTTGGCAATTGCAGACTTTGTAAGTTGCACATTTTAGCAGTCATAACAATTGGGCCTTTGTTACTGTTCTAGCAGGTCCTGTCCCTAGTTAGTTTATTTGGTATATGCAGTAATTCATAATAGTTAGATTTGTCACTTGGAATTTGTTTTTGATCTTTTTTATTACTTGTGTTGAATATCAGTAATTAACTATATAGATAATAAATATTCATGCAACTTGGTGACTATCAGTGTACCGTTACATAACTTTAGAAAAGTAGTTTGAAAAGTAGTTAGCCTACCTACTTATCTGGTAGTTACCAAAACTAGTTATAACTACTTGTCGTATAAAGTAGTTAAACAGTAGTTATAACTACTTATTTTGAAAGTAGTTAGGAAGTAGTTTTAACTACTAGTTAAGTAGTGTGTGCCCACTGCCCATCAGTGCATCACTGACTATCAGCGATATTCCAGTTCATCGAGAGATCGCCCATGTTTGATGAACCATATGAGGTGTCAAGTGGTCGTCTTCGTTTATTTTTATTTTTTTCCATTTTTGATTTATTTGCGGATAATTCGTTTCGATTTTTGTCAGTATAAGTTTCCCGCCACAATGGCGCGAAAATAAGCTCGCAAGTCCAACAAGCTAAAACTGACGATTAATTTTTCGCACTTTCGACCGTCTATCTACACAAACTCTGTCTGACAAAATGATAATCCATAAAGTCCGTAATATCCACGATGTATCCAAAACTCGTTTCCCAAAAACTCTCGATTTAAACCGATTTAAACTGACGATTCAGACTGACGATTTTACGAGTTACGAGCTCCGCCCAAACGCCAACCTAGGTGAGTACTTGCAAGTAATTATTATTATTATTCCACAGTTTTACGTCGTCTTATGACATCAAAGGCCGTTGACGACAATAATATACAGACAATATACAATTCAATAAGTACAAGAACCTTAGAGCGTCCGAAGAACACTATTCAAGGTGTCAAACGGAGCTCTACAATTTCACTAATATTCAATACTTTTCAATATAAAGTAGTTCATCTCATTGTCTATGAGTTCCATATCCTAACAAAGAGAATTTATGCAAATTAAACAATATTATTATGCAGCAATTGTTCCACAAAAGAAATTTACGAAGTACTCTTTCAAACATTTCATGTATCTAATACAGTATAATTAAAATTTCAGTTACCAACAAAGCATACATGTAATATAATTTAAAGTTTAGCTTCAATAGATTCAAATTATAATCATAGAACTCATTACTGCAACACAGTAATGCAGTATTATACAACATAGTAGCTACTCTTATACAGTAATAAAACCAAACCATATGTAATATTGAAGAAACAAAATTGAATAATAATAATAATATGGCAATATAGATATTCATTAACCAATAATTAATACCAACAATTTTCCAACATCAGAACTTTACTACAAATGTCACATGGCACAACACATCCAAAAATCAACAATAAAAAAGATGCTATCCATGGGTTACTTACTTGCAAGTAATTATTCGAAATGAGCTACTTATAACATTGGATGAACATGATTTAGAGGTGTCTAAGTATAGGCCTACTCCGACTTGTAATTGTGATTACGACAATTTATATAGCATTGTCAGTAGCAAGCTACTTAAAAGATACTTCACAAACATACAGACTGCCAGCTGTCAGCACAGATGCTAGGAGCTCGATAGAATATACAGCTTTAAATGTTTTTTTTAAACATGAATGCTTTTGATTTCCTGGATAGTTGCGGGAAGACTGCTCTAGGCACGTTGACCAGCGACCCGAAAGGCCCGATCACCAATTTGAGTTTTTGTTGCAGGAACGAATACGTCAGCGGACTTTGAAGACCTGTTGGAATCATCCGATAGTGGCCTGATATTGTCTGCGTGATAGTGTGGCGCGCAGTTATTCAGACATTTATGCACCAGGATGCAGAGTTAGAATTTTATGCGCTCGCCTATGCTGAGCCACTGAAGCTCGCCTTGAATCGCGTTTGTGATGTGGTCGAACTTTTTTTATCGCAAGACCAGACGAGCAGCAGCGTGGATGACCGCCTGAAGCCGAATGATACTGCGCTGTGGCAAGCCAGCAAAGGAGACATTGCAGTAATCGATTCGGCTCAGGATTAGACTTTGTACAAGATGGCGAGTCACACTATGTGTAAGAGACCACGAAACATACCTCAACTGTCTCAGGATTGCAAAGCTGATCCTCACAAGGCCTGTGATATGTGACGTCATTGACAAGTCACTGTCGAGGAAAAGACCGAGATCGCGGACTTTGTTCTTTGGCTCGACAGCATCCGCAATGACGAAATGGTTTCGATCTAATTTTTTTACCATGCGCGAGGACGAGCACCAGATGAATTCCGACTTGGATGAATTTAGCTGCAGTCGATTGCATTTCATCCAGTCAGCAATGTCACTGATGCAGCTCACTAAGACGGACCGCAGATGATGGACTTCAGTGGAATCAGGACGACAGAAGCCATAGACCTGTGATTCATCTGCATAGAGATGACCATGCAGACTATGATTGGAAAAGAAATGAGGAAAAGAATGGGTCCTGGGACTGAGCCTCGAGGAAAGCCACAGATAAGGATAGTTGCTGTAAACTCGGCATGGCGGACGCATTGCTGTGTGCCAGTCAGGTAGGACGTCATCCTCTCTGGATGACATGCCAAAAAGATAGTTGGAGTCGCTGGAGCAGAATGTCGTGATCGAACGTGTCCAATGCGGCAGACATATCCAGAAGTTAAAGAAAAGAGAAGTTTCCAGAGTCAATTGCAAAGAGAATGTCGGACAGAACATCTGCGAGAACCGTCTCAGTAGAGTGGAAAGCACGGTAGGTCGACTGTCTGTCTGGGAACAACTGGTTGATGTCAGCCATCATGATAATCATCGTCATCATAATCATCATCATTATCTATGACTTGCTCCTCCTAGAACGATTCCGTTTTCACAACACGATGAAAGTCGTCTCTAGACTTGGATCGTCTCCATTCCGTGTGTAGTTCAAAAGTCATGTGTGGCGAGGGCGTCTAACTGGTATTTCCAATCTCATCTCCGACATCAACATTCAACGGTGAGGATGAGGCGCTCGTCTCTTTTAACTGAATATGCTTACCTTTATCGGACGATGATCTAAGGTCAATGTCAAAAACATTCAAAAGTTAAAAATATAATACAGTGTGCATGCTCAATAAAGTTAGGCTCTATACCCGAAGTATTATTTGCTAGACAAACAGGCGCATGTTTGCACAAGCATGTACAAGGGATGGCTTTGGCAATGTTGCGTGAATTTTCCAAGCAACCGCTTTATCATCAAGGATGTTCTGAAGAGGAACATAACGTACGTCGTCTCTGCATTTCCATGTATCTTTGCCATGCGTTTCAGTATTTCCTCCACCGATGACAAAGACTCGGTCCTTCTCAAGAACCAAACCAAAATGAAGAACATCAGCGTGAAACTGGTTTCTTTCTTGCCACGTTTCCGTCTCAAAGTTAAATATAAAACAAGTATTCTGTCCAATTAAGATAACAGATGTCTGCCAAAGTACAGCTCGCATCAGCATATCAGGATGAGGCATTGATCTCGAAAGCAGAACGCATGTGTTTTCTTTTGTGTTGTAAATTTGAACATCACTATATTGGTTGTTATCTTGATTTGACCCTCCAAAGAGATAGAGTGAACTCTTGCATGGAACACAGTCGCTTGAGCTCTGAACACACTGAAGTAACTTTCCCACTGTACAGCATTTGTCAGTGATTGCGTTGTAGGCTTCTACGCTATCTAGAACGCTTTTATTAGACTCCACAAATCCTCCACAGATGTACAACACTTCATCGATAAACGCTGCGCTGTGTCGACTTCGGCCTTGAACAAAAGATGCGCATTTCGTCCAACCGGAGGCCTGGTTGTATTTCCAGATTTCATCATTATAGACTCCTATTCCTGTAACATACATCGTGCTACAGTAGACCGCGGCGACTGCTTCCTCTACCATTGTAGTCGGTATTTGTGCTTCTGTTAAAATTTCATTTGACTTGTGTAGATTTATTTTGAGAACGTCTTTCGTCATGCTCGTAACAAAATTTAATCCCACAACAATTGCAAAGTTCTCATACTGTGCAGTGGTTTCTGGTTTAACTGTTTAAACACACATAAGCTTATTCACAATTGAAAGTTGAACACGGCATTTAAAATAACTGCTTATTTTTTTATGGGCCATTCTTGTACTTAACTGTATAAAACATTCATTCTCAATTCTAATTAAATTTTTATAAGAATATAATTTAATGAAATATGGTTTTAATTTTAGTGCTTTTATAAGGTACTAAAATGCGCTCTATTAGGTTCATATGGCCTACAGTCCTACACGCATGTATGCATGCATGCACTAAAGGAGACCAAGTGACAGATAAAAACATACATATTCAATTCAATTCAATTTTATTTCCAGAACTAACATAATACAATTATGACAGTTAATGTAGTAATTTAAATTAATATTGGTTGCCAAGGGGGAGACCTAGAAGGGATGACGAATCCCGCTACTAGGGCCACCTCATAATTGAGAATAACATAAAGTCACAATGGCGCATGAAAGCAAGTTCGTATAACACGTAGCCTACATAAAAATATAATAATACAGTCATGTATCCACGCAATCACGCATATAAATTAACATTGTATAATCGAATCTAAATCTGAACATATCTTGTCTGATCTTATATAATGCAGTTATTTGCAAATCTTTATCTATTCCTACAAATTTCTAAGTCGTCTTAACAACTTTTATTATATCATAGACTAGCCTATACTGCATTGCATGCTAAAGACCAGATTTATGCAAAAAACACCTCCGTTTCTGCAGTTGTATGACCTTGCACCCATAAACTACTCCAGAATAAATTTTGTAGAAAATGTTCTTCAATTTTAGAATTAATTTTGCAACAAATTGGACACACTCGCAGTCGGCCTTTGCATAATTCTTTTTACAGAATATCCTTCATACGACTCGAAGAAACATCGACTTGTACAACAATTACATTTTTTGTATAATTATACGTTAATTTGAACATTTCTATAGCGCCCTAATGCCTGACGCAAGAATCGATGGTCGCTTCTAAGCAAAACCATATAAATGTCTAA
Source organism: Aporrectodea caliginosa (assembly GCA_020284085.1). NCBI lineage: Eukaryota > Metazoa > Annelida > Clitellata > Crassiclitellata > Lumbricidae > Aporrectodea > Aporrectodea caliginosa. Next base: position 1,174,421 of record JACEVL010000075.1, read on the forward strand.
AACTAAAATCAATTCGACAGTAACAGTAGAAATCCGTGAGATACTGCGACCTGAATTCCAGTGATGTAGTACTCGAGTCCGGCAAAGGACTCGAGTCCGACTCGAGACCGATTTTTTGTGGACTCGGACTCGGACTCGGATGGTCGTGACTCGGACTTGGACTCGGACTCGAAGGTCCTGGACTCGAATTTGACTCGATGACTCGATCGGTTTCCGAGTCACAATTTTGTCTCGCGATAAAATACGACTTTTATACTTGCTTACTTAAGCGTTCAAAATAGGTAGTCTAAACTCTAAACTAAAGAAGCCAGTAGATATCAACGAGCTTTCCAAGTGGAGGGTAATTGTCGTTCAAAGAGCATCGGGTGATCATACCCCACCCAGTCAGAGACGATATTTTCGGTGCCTGCACACATCGGAGTTAATGAGTACACCAGACGCACCCAAGAGGCCCGTTTGGCAGAAGATCTGGAGTTTGCAGCCGCTGAGAATTCATCTCCCCGATACCTCCAAGTAGGCCTGATCGGGTTTCGGGGTAGAATCGCTCCGTTAAAGCGTCTGATGATCAAGGACATCAAAGGGAGAGTTGATCCGTTTCTAGCTCTTCTGACGTAGCGGAATACCCCATTCACGCAGCTGGGCCAGCCGAATGGCAATTGAACATTAAACGATACAGGCAACATATATACCACATCTGGCGATTTTGCACCCCTCTGCGCACGTACCTTAGGAGCTGTAGTATGTATCTAGAATTCTTGATATAGATGTGTTAGCAATAAAGCAGTGTTAAAATAATGTACAGTCTGATCTCATTGTTTATAAATCAGTTTTTCAAACAGTAGGCCTAATTCTTCATAATATTCTTGTAATTAAAATTATGGCTGAGGTTCCGAACCAAAAGTTATAGCGGACAAATTGCATTACATTGCTCTTCAAAAATAGCCTTAGACTCTGTTTAAGATTTATTATGATTAGACTTTCCTTTCCTTTTGTTAAGTTTTGTGCAGGATTCTTTTTGTTTTCGGCGCGTTATAAAGGCAGTTTGATGATGATGATGATGATGATGATGATGATGATGATGATGATGATGATGATGATGATGATGATGATGATGATGATGATGATGATGATGATGATGATGATGCTGATAATAATAATAATAATAATAACGGTAATAATAATAATAATGTCGGTGACTGTTCAACGATTCAACGCAGTCGCCTTCCAGGGCACTATGTCGAAACTATCAGAAGGAGGCGTGCGATGGTCACAACAACACTAACGCTTTTTATGTTAACTGTCTCTTCTCATAATAACGATGGTAGTAATAATAATAATAATAATAATAATAATAATAATAATAATAATAATAATAATAATAATAATAATAATAATAATAATAATAATAATAATAATAATAACCGGCGAACCCAGAGAGTCCAGCTTCTTATTCCAGCGTATCTCCATTACAATACAACGCTTCAACGCTGTTGCTTTCAGTGGCTCCTTCATTAAACCCTTAATTGACATGGATGAGGGGTAGCCGTTCCAGAATACAACACTTTTATAATTTCTAAGACCCTGGGGAATGAAGTACCTCAGGGCATTAAAAAAATAATAATAATAATTCTTTCAGCATTAATGTGCTGTTATTTTCTATGCCATTAAATTGCTTGTTTCAGTGTATTTTGGTGTTGAAGGACTCGGACTCGGACTTGGACTCGATCTGTTGTGACTCGGACTCGGACTCGGACTCGAGCAACTCTGGACTCGGACTCGACTCGGACTCGGCTTAGGTGGACTCGGACTCGACTCGGACTCGGCTTAGGTGGACTCGACTACATCACTGCTGAATTCAGCCCATACCTCAACAATAGGGTGTCCCAAAAAGACAAAAACTTTTCAAAAGTTTATATATCTTGATGGCCAGTCTCTAGAAAGTTTCTATAGGACTAGTTATTATATTGTACGAAGTTACAGCTAATTAGATTAACATTTAGGCGTGGCTCAAGCGACTCTAAGTTAAGCATTGTATAGCTGAAGCATACACATTAATTTACCATTGAGAAATTTTATCCCAGAGTATCTCAGGAACTAAAAGCAATCGAGAAGTGATTTTTGTGTCTATGACAGGGTTTTCCGGGGAGAAGTCAAATATGCTTTTCCAACGTTGTAGGACAATCGGATGACCTTCATTTTCAAGGTCATTTTACATCTCTTGTCGTAATATTTCGTTATCGGTGAAGGCTAAAAAGAAGATAGGCCCACTGAGCTCAAGGAAATAAACTAGAGTTATAAACAACCTGGAATGACCATCGTATGACCATTGCTTGACTTTGTAGTTCAAGGTCGCTCGACCTGTTATGGTTATTGGTTAACCTTTGGCCTCACTGGAACTACAAGTTATGTAAAAAAAATCCTGGCGTACTTGATGTTTTTCAGAGTCTTGGATTCCAAAGAAGTATACTCAACAGAGTTATGATGAACATCATATGCTGAGTGCATGACTGTAGTTCAGGGTCCATTGACCTGCAATGTTTAACCTTTGGTTCTCCAAAACTACAAGTGCTAGAATAGTTTTCTTGATGTCTGATAATTTTTATGATTTTAAAAGCCGCCAAAAAACTGTACACTCAAAATTATAGGTTTCGATCGCTTTCCTCATTCTACAGCTTTTCTCCAACCTTTCCTCTCTTTGGGCCAGCATGATCTCTTTGTCCCGCGAACTAGGACCACTTTGGCGCAAGCTAGGTCATTTCTCACCATTGGGCCTGCCCTGTGAAATTCCCTCCCCTCCTCTTTACGCGTTTCCATTCTTTCTAGATCTAATCCTACTTCTCTCTTCCTTCAAAACCTATTTCTACGACTTTCTAAGGTCATATGAACTGTTACAAAACAATCAACGTGCTACTTGATATTACAGAACATGTAAAGTAATTACCGCAGAGTGGTAGGTATGTGTCTTCAGGATTTCTTGTAGCCAAAAATCTTACAGTTGACACCAAGATCACCTTTCTCGACTGGTTCTTAACCCTCCGTCTTCTCTTGACGACCTCCTGTCTTGCTACAATTCCACACTTTCTGACCTCCTTGACATCCACGCACCACTCAAAACCAAGCACAGCTCACATACCACTAACCCTTGGTTCAATTCCTACCTCCAAGCTTTTAAAACTTTCCGCAGGCACCTTGAGCACGCCTACCAGAGCCCTACTGACCCAACTGCTAGAGCAAAAGCCCTCACTACTCTAAAATCTGTCACCAATAGATACCATAAACTGATCGCTGCTGCCAAAAAGAGGTACTACTCCTCACTAATCCATTCCAGCTCCTCCAATCCAAGACATCTCTGGAGAGCTGTAAATTCTCTTCTCCACCGCAAATCTCCCTCCCCACTACCCAGCTCCATTCCCTCTCCCTCTATCGCTGATACCTTCTGTTCATTCTTCTCGGACAAAATCTCATCCCTTCGCTTTACACTACAATCTCTACTAGCCTCCAACTCTTCCAGCACTGATTCACTCCCCTTTGCAAACCCTACTCCTCCTGCCTCTCAATCATCTCTCCCAATTTTCTCTCCTGCCACTGAAACTGAAGTGTCACTCCTCCTAAACTCTCTTCCCAACAAGCAATGTGAACTCGATCCTATCCCCACCTCTCTTCTAAAAGACTGTGCTTCTGTCCTCGTTCCTGTAATCACCAAAATCATCAATCTCTCGCTCTCCACTGGTAACTTCCCTATGGCTTTCAAGCACTCTCTCATCTCTCCCCTTCTAAAAAAAACAAATCTTGACAAGGAAAACCTATCTAACTACCATCCCATCTCAAATCTTTCCTTTCTATCAAAATTAACTGAACGAATTGTCCTTACCCGGCTCAACGACTACCTCTCTTCAAACTCACTGCTCAATCCTCACCAATCTGGCTTCACTAAACACCACTCCACAGAAACTCTTCTCGCCTCCCTGTACAATAAACTGGTCTCTTCCGTCAGCCATCAGCAAGTCTCCTGCCTCTGTCTCCTCGACATCTCCGCCGCATTCGACACCATTGACCACAGCCTCCTTCTTCATCGACTGTCATCTTGGGTTGGCGTCTCTGGCACTGCTCTACAATGGTTCCAGTCCTACTTGTCTTCCCGATCCTTCTCTGTTAAAGCCTCCAGCCACTGTTCCCAACCCCTCCCACTTTCTTGTGGTGTCCCTCAAGGCTCCGTCCTGGGTCCACTGCTCTTCATTCTGTATACCACACCATTAAGCCATCTAATTGAATCTTCCTCTGTTGACCACCATCTTTACGCCGACGACACCCAACTCTACATATCCTTCTCCCCAAGCTCTTTTTCCACCTCCATTGCCAAACTACTCAATGTGGTTAACCTAGTCTCTCAATGGATGTCGTCCAACCTCCTCTGCCTGAACCCTTCCAAAACAGAATTCATCATCCTAGGCCTTCCTGACCAAATCAAGAAAATCCCTGACCCTTCAATACACCTATCCACTGACTCTTCATCTCTTACCTTCACCTCCGATGCTCCTGTCCGCAATCTTGGTGTCACCTTTGATCCACACCTTTTCTTCTCTAATCACATATCCAACCTCTCGCGCTCCTGCTTCATGCACATTCGTGACCTCCGCCGCATCCGACCCATGCTCGACTTCAAAACTGCCTCCACCATTGCTACCTCCATTATCCACTCAAAGCTAGACTATTGCAATTCCCTCTTTCTCAACCTTGAATCCACCCAACTAAAGCGTCTGCAGCTCATCCAAAACTCACTAGCCAGAGCCGTCACCAGAACGCCTAAGCATCATCATATCACTCCCATCCTCAAATCACTCCATTGGTTAAAAATCCCAGAGCGAATTCACTTCAAAGTCCTATCACTAACCTACAACTCTCTACAACACTCCCAGCCCAGATATCTCCGCGACCTCTTCACCATCCAGCCAACCCGCTCTACCCGATCATCCTCCATTCTCACTCTCTCTCGACCTCCTGTCACTACTCATCTCAAATTCTCCAACCGAGCAATATCCAACACTGCACCACGTCTCTGGAACGACCTACCTCCTGAATTCCGCACGTTTTCGGTTCCTCCACCATCATCTCCAATCACCCACCATCATCCGCATCAGGCTCCTCTATCCATCACTGCCAAGGCTTTCCACTCGAAACTAAAGTCTCTCCTCTTCAAGAACTCTTACCCCGACTCAACCGATCATCTACCTTCCAACTCTCGACGTAAACGACACCCACCTTAGCAGCTACTCTGACCCCTCTGATCCTCTGGAAACCGGACTCGGACCTCCTTCGGACTACTCTCTCGGATAACCCTTTTGACTAGACGCAGCGCTCGTGAATAAGCTGGTGCCCTGCGCTTGGCTTTCGAGTGGCGCTTTAGAAGTTTGGAGATTACGATTACGATTACGATGTGTGTGTCTATGGATATTTATAAGGTCACGGGGAACGTCACGGTGAGTGAAGTCACGTGGTCTGTGAAATATAATATGGATATTTATAAAGTCACTGGGAACGTCACGGTGAGTGAAGTCACGTGATTTGTGAAATATAATATTATTATCAAATTCCTTGTAGTCGATAACCCTAGTCTGCAAACATCGATATCTCCTCTCCAAGACTTCTGGCTTTGGAGATAGGAGCGGTTAGTTCAAAAGTTGAGTGACGTTATGTGACATGTTCTGGGAAAAGAAACTGCTACGGGGTTTCAAGAATATGTTATGTAAATCCTTCTTTCCCAAAACCAAAACTTGATACCTAAAAAGAAACCTTTAAGAACGACACGTTAAGAGGAAACATTGATCCAACGCAATGTCAAATGTGATGTCAAAGTTTGACGTCATGTCACTTGGCGTCATGCAAGAGTAACCTTATGAGACATAACCTATGTTGTGAGCAAACATTTCCAGGAAACCTCATCAAAGGAATTTTGAATATCTGTTCCCGTTTGAAAGTTATGCATTGAAAACCGATATGTTGGTAAAAAAATTTCCACACAGGCTATTGCATGGGGGTATACAAAATTTGAAAAGGCTTTGAGCCACGTCTACATGTAAGTGATCTTCAATCTTGCTGTTACTTTGCATTTTTTATCAGAATAGCCAAGAGAAACTTTTTAGAGGTTGGCCATTGAAATTTGAGAACTTTGGTTTTCTGGGACACCCTACTCAACAACATTAGCCTGAAGCAAGAACTTTAATATGCAATCAATTAGGGCTGCGGAAGTTACCGATTAATTGCTCGATTAATCGTTAACTAATTTTAACGATTAAATTTATTTTTAACGATAAATCGAAGACCGCTTTACCGCTTGTAATATTGTCAACAAAAAGACTTTTCACGCTAGAACCTACACTGGTTTATTCACGCAATTTTAATGGAAGTTATTTTGTATTTAAAGGCATGATATACATAGAGAGTTAAGTAGACTAGACCATTCATTTACGTATTTATTGGGGAATGCATTCATTTACGTATTTATTGGGGAATGCATTTATTCAAAAGTTAACTATTAATTAATCATTAATTCTTAATTAGTTAACAATTAAAAATATTGTAATCGTAAACAGCCCTACAATCAATCAAAGAACAATGAAAAACTTTGTGTGAAAGAAAATATGTTACCTTGAACGTTTCCCACAAAATTGCTGTTGGCATTCCTAAGTCTGCTGCTTCGAAAGAAACGTCGACTGATTGATGTGGACGACCATTGAATGCCTCGTGATCCTTTTCTAAGTCGTCTGCTCTACCAATTAATTGGTCAACTGAACTACAGATGTCGCTGGCTGATCCTTTCAATCTCAATTCAGTGCAATAAGCCTCAAAACTTTCCAATATTGTGCAACATCTTTCAATTTCCTCAATTTGAATAACCATTTCCTTAAGATGATTTGATTTTATCACAGATAACTCATCCAAGAGCGAAATTTTGTATGTCGATCTATCATGTCTTTCAGTTCCTGATTTCTTTTATGAATTTCCTTTTCTTTCTCGACTATTTCTTTCAGGAAATCTGCTTTTCTCTTCTCCTCGTTATTTCTTCTTAATAGCAATTCAGTCATATAGGTCGAAATCTTCCATGCTTTCTTTTCAATCGTTTGGCGAAATTCTTCATCGACTGTACATAGTCACATCTTTGCAATCATGGAATTTGTGACTTTCAACAAAACACGAGACGCAGACGACTTTCTTGCAGTCGGCGCAATAATAGTCTAATGGTTTATGAATGTGTTTGTTACAGCGTTTCATGGAAACTAGTCGCTTCCTTTCTGATACCATGTCACTTCCAATGTTTACCATTTCGTGATCTTTACTCATCTTTTGAAATTGATGAACTTTGACGCAGCTATCGCAATAGTTATCTTGGCACTCTAAACATCTCATCGTAGCTGCTAGTATGTGTCCTGTTTTTCCATCATTCCTGATATTACACATATCGCAGATGGTGGTGGAACTCGCCATTTGCAGTGTAGTCTTGAACTCCAAGAGGTTTTCCATGAAGAAGTTTTTCTGCACATCATTCACACCATTTGCTGGTATGCTGAAGTCTTTCCGACACAACGGACAAGGCATCATTTCTCCTGGCTTCTTCTGCGCCGATTCTACTGTGCGCTTTAAGCAGTGGAAACAGAATGTGTGAATGCAAGGCAGCATTCTGGGGTCAGTGAAGGCACTCATGCAGATCGGACATTTAGTTATTTCTCGGAATTGCTCTTTTGCTCTTTCTCCCGCATCCGCCATCTTCACTTCCCAGGAAATCTATCAAACAAGACAAGGTCAACAATTGCTGCGATGAAAATTGAGTGGCTGTTTTCCACTCTCAGTGTAATTCTTACGATTATCGAAATAGTGAAATAATAGCAAATGCTTTTGACATTGATTGAAATCAAAGCGCGCTGAAGTCAACTTAGGTACAGTAGGCTTTTGATATATTATTCAACAAAGGAGGAGCATAAGAGTGTTGCTTATGTTTGTCAGCCAATTCTTAATGGCTAGTAACTTTTAAGACAACAGCCTGTGCATTGTCCGTTGCATTTCGAAAGCATCTGAAGATCACGTGGTTTGATGGCGTAGGTCTAGGCCTATTAGTGTCACTGGAAATCAACAGAGTAATTTTCCACGGCGTAATTTTTACTTTCGATTTCAAGCTCTTCTTTGAAGGACTTACTGTGGCCAAATGAATCTTAGCACCCTGATTTTAAGATATACTGTAACCAAATGCCTTTCATTTAAATAGTTCTTCAACATCGCCAAGCCCTGAATTCATTTTGTATTAGGCCTATGCTGCTTGTGTCTCATTCCTATCGCAAAAAAAAATAGGCTATGGAAGCCTGTGACAGAGGCATAAAAGTAGTATACACTTGCAAAACATTCAAAATTAATTCCAACATAAAATCACAGTAGAGAATAGATTAAAGAAAATAAAAGCGATAGTTATTAATGAAGCAAAAACCGGTAAAGGTTGTCTTACTCTGTTCCGATTCTCAACAGTTTTTCTACACTTGATGAGACGTCGGTTAAATGAGGCCAATGTGTGAAAACGAAAGATCGACCCGGTTTCGATGAATGACCTCGTTTCTCAGTTCTGCGTAGACTGGTTTCCTTCGCTCATACCTCATGCGTTATAACTGAATTACATAGCTATGTATTATTAGGGTGTGTGAATTTTCGAAAGGTCAATATTTAAACAGTTAATAGTGATAAATTTGTACATTTTCATGTGGAAAATCGAAATATAGATAAAAATGTTGTTTTCAATTAGATTTACCTACTTCGATTTACGCTCAAATTATCGTGTATTAACGTAAATAAACTGCTTTAATATGGAGCTAGCTGAAATATTTTAAAAGACTCTAATATGAGTTTCTTGTCTGTTAGACATTGTATAATGTGTAATATTTTGTGTTATTACTGTAGTCTATTATTGTTATGTATCAATGTCTTTTACTCATGAATTATCAATTTATCGTACACTGTGTGCAACATAATTATATTAATGCATGTTAGAATTTAGCCACTGTTTAACATAATGTGTGTATTCCGTTTTATATAGTCAGAATGTCCCATGTAAAAACAAGATTGCTAGCCTGGACTCATTTATATCACTTAGTTGGGTTAGGCAGAGAACTGCCCAGTGCCCACAGGCCACAGCAGAATTACCAACTGTCAGGGATCTAATTAGATATGGGTTGTACCTGAGAGAGATGAGTGACCAAGATAGACGGAATTACAGCAATGACCAACTTGTCACTGATCTAATGACTGGCATACTTGCTCAGTGGTGCAGAGCAAATCCTAAATTCACTGAGTCAGTCATAAACAGTACCCATGCTAGAATCAAAGCAAAGTTGAAATCCACGTGCGAGCAAGGAAACAAGGTGTCTTCAGGCAGAGCGAATTTGGAGGAGAAAGATAGGTTTATGGAAAAGCTCGACAGACTCATGGACATACTTAGCCTACCTGCAAGTGTGACATCAATTGTTGTACTGATGTGGGCTGCAGTTCTGCCTGTGTTAGTGGAGTGCACATACATTGTATTCTGTGACTGCAGCAGAGAGAAATCGAGTTAGCCGTGATAGAGTTATCTTACAGCAAAGGTCAAAGATAAAAAGTTGGAAGCACCGGACCTGATTAGAGTGGACCAGTTGACCTCCCGGATTGTTACAATTATTGCAGCAGGAAAGGCAGGAAAAAGGATGGTTGATGAGAAAAATGGTGAATAAAGAGTGATAAACGAACCACAGACGAGGAGGAAATGATAGAGAGCTCTAGTTTGAAGTGCAGCACAAAGAGTTTGAAGAGTGCGAGGATATCTTGGAAGAATCAGTGAAGGACTATTTTAGTGAATGTAGTGATAAAGACAGAATCAACTTACCTGGTGAAAGCGAGGCTTCTGGTGACTTTGTGAAAACTAGGAAGAGAGTAAGATACAATACTATGGACATAACCAACATAGACCTGGCCAGTCTAGGATACCACACCGGGGTGAGGGCGACAGCGGAGGTTGATACAGCTGTCTGGATTGATGCCGTGCTCGTTACCCAATATTATTTAACACTACTTTTGTGATTTATCACAACACGGTGTCGGTGAGGAGAGCTCAGGAGAAGAAACTCGATGCAAAGTTTGAAGACGAAATTCAGCAGAATGGGATAAGTTGTATTTTCTTTGATGGGCGTCGTGATGAAACGAATATCATGTTGAAAGGAGAAGAAAATGGCAAAATATATCCAGGTTTGGCGAAAGAAGAGCACATTACAGTTTGCATGGAACCAGGAAGTAGATATCTGTGGCATGTTGTCCCTGCTAAAGCAATTAAAGGAAAACAAATGTTGAAATAATTGTTGATAGTCTGGTTGAGTGGTTGAATGAAAGAGGAGCAGACATGACTCTTCAAGCTATTGGAGGTGATTCCAAGCATAATCTAAAAGGAAAGAATCTGAACAATTTGAGGATGATTGTGGTGCTTTGTGTTGGGGTCTAAAATTATTGTTAAGTGGTTCAATATAATAGATAAATAACAGCTGGACACAAGGACCCACCAGGCATCTACTTTTCCAACTACAACTGATCAAAGCCTAGAGTGAAGAGGTGAAGACGATTGTCATGCCAACAGTAAGAGGCCTGCTTGGTATAGTTTTAGTGAGTGTGTGCTGCAAGCAATGTTGTGCATTGACGAGGATCAGGATAGAAGAGATGCAGTGGAGAAGATACTGAAGATCAGAGGTGAAGGAGATGAGTTGACACAGCTTGGAGATAGCCGGGTGAGACCCAGGAAAATATCAACCATCAACCTTGAAGCGACTAGTCTCGTAACTGATTGACTGGGGCTCTTCAGTCTCTGAGCCCCTTTTAGTTGCTCCCTAACAAAAGAAAAGATCAAGACGCTGGTGGTTCCCGACTTGCCATCAGCCCATCACACACACAGTCTGTTGAGAGGTGTGTGAAAATGACAACCGAGGCTGCTGGTCATGTGTACAGTCATGAGAGGAGGAACCATTACATCAAAGGTCAAATGGTCAGCCGTGAGATTATAGGTCGAAATAGAAGCAAGCAGGACATGATGTCTTTGGTTGATTTTTTACAATTCCATTAACTTGACCTCACACATGACATTTGCTGTGGTAGTATGACAGTTTTTTTGACACCTTGTGGCTACAGATTTTTTTCAGTTCTATTGTACGTTCAAATCAATTGTATGTAATTATGGCTCATTTAAACTGTAACTCGAAGTAGCTAGGACTCATTTTATTCTGTTTCTGAAACTATATTTGGATTCAGCATGTTCAAATGCACACTTTCCTCACTAGACGTTTGTGAATTTCGAAAAAAAGTCATTTGACACCCCAAATTGACACACCCTGGTAGTACATAATCATAAGGTCGGGGTCGCATTATATATTGGCGTATGTTAGTAGGTGGGAGAAGCTCTGTCAGAACGTGTGAACTGTTCCTTTGGACCGCAGATAGCAGCGTATCCTCAGCTTTACTAACCATCGTCTCCACATCAGGAATGTCCATAGATAGATTACCAGCCCGCCGACCTCTGACAAGGACCTTCTCGACCCTACATCCTTGTTCTGCATTGGTGAGACCCACCATGCAGGTGTGGCGTAAATCATTCTTGCAACCAATGTAGCTCGGGCAACCTCTTGCAGAGCACACGCTGGAAGTCCATGACACCTGAGGATGCGGAGCGCATGAAAGGTTCCTGTCACCAACTCTTTTTCTTTCTTAGTTGTGACCTACCTCAAGAACTTTCCTTATCTCTACATATAAATTGCTCAACGACTTCTAACTGTTTAAGAATTAAATTGACACAGTTCTTTCAATGTTTCTTTCTCTTCTTCAAACACAGTTTAATAACAACAAACTCAACTCTTGCCTTACAACAACTGTACTACACTGTATAGTTCAAATTCACTGTCATCAGCAGTTTCTAAGTTTGGCGCGCTAACTGCACGTGTAAAGAGAATCTACCGTCAGCCAATGTTTAGGCTACTTTAGGCCAAGCGCCCACGAGCCGACAGCGCAACTAAGGCCTAAGACTAAAACGCTTAACAATCGAATACACATTATATATATATATATCAACCTAAGGAACACCTGTGCTCATTATATATGCAAAACATTAGTTCACATTACCTCCTTCCCTTTCTTTGGATTGAGCAAATTAAACTTAAAAATTTGCGAAATCATCATGTACTAAATTATGCAATAAACTTAATACTATACAATATATTAAAATAAACAATCTTATAATCTAGATAAACAATCTGCTACAACATTTAATCGTCCTTTCTTATAATTAACCTCTACATCAAAAGTTTGCAGTGCTAAAGCCCAACGCACCAGTTTAGCAGACTTAGACATAGATTCAGTCAGATAAGTTAAAGGATTGTGATCGGTAAAGATGTGAACTTTAGATCCAATGATTATCTCTTTTAACTTATTTAGAGCCCAAACAATAGCATAGGCTTCTTTCTCTACAGTTGCCCATCTCTTCTGGGTGTCAGTCAATTTCTGACTTATAAATGATACAGGGCGTTCTATTCCCTTATCATCCAGCTGTGTTAAAACAGCTCCTACTGCAAAATCACTGCTATCACAGTACAAATTAAAAGGTTTTCCAACATCAAAAACATATAGAACAACTTTAGAGCGTACAGCATCTTTAAGTAAATTAAATGCCTGTTGATGTCTATCAGTCCAATCAATCTTATCTGGAACATGTTTGCTTGTCAAATCAGATAGAGGCTTCGCAATCTGTGCAAAATCTTTGATAAACTGTCTATAGTAACCAAAAAATCCCAGCAATTGCTTAACTTGTTTCTTCGTTTCTGGGGTTTTCAAATTAATTAAACTTTCAATTCTATCTGGATTCATTTGAATCGTTCCAGAACCAACCACATGACCGATGAACTTTACCTCACTCTTACCAAAGATACATTTCTTTAAGTTCAGAGTAATGTTATGCAGTCTCATTTGCATTAAATATGCATCTAAATGCTGTAAATGAATCTTCCAATCATCTGAATGCACAGCAATGTCATCTACATAGGGCTCAGCAAATTCATTTATAGGCTGTAAAACCATGTTAATTGCTTTAACAAATGTTCTTCCTGAGTTGATCATTCCGAAAGGAACACGAGTAAACTCGTACAGTCCATTGTGAGTAACAAAAGCAGTTTTCCATTGATCAGTTTGCTTAACAGGACAAGTCCAGTAAGCACTTCGACAATCAAAAATCGAGATCACATTTGATTTTCCAACTTTGTGCAAAACATCTTTCACAATCGGCATCGGATATTTACAATCCACAGTGAACGAGTTAATGTATCTGTAGTCGCAGGCAAGTCTCAGAGAACCGTCTTTCTTTTTAACAATTACCAACGGACTTGCCATTCTGCTCGAAGATGGTTTTATAATGTTGGCTTGAAGCATTTCTTTAATTTGTCGTTCAACTTCTGCTCGATAGATGAGTGGAATACGGTAAGCCATAAATTCTTTTTCACGAAATTCCGGTTTCAGTTCGATTTCATGTTCAACCAATGTACATAGTCCAGGCTTTTCAGAAAATCGATCAGAATATTTGTTTAGTACTTCCAGCAATTGTTTTTGTTGAGTCAATGTTAAATGGTTAATCTGATCAGGATCAAGATTCAGTGAATTCTTTTCATCTTGCAAGTCATTCTTCGTCAGCAGTTCAACCACTGAACCAAAGTCTTCATCTTCTTCGACGATTAGTCCACAACTCATTGCTCTTGTAATGTACTTTCTGATTTTATTTGCGTGAATTATCTTTCGACAATCGTCACCCATATCAATCAAATAAGAGTACTTTGATCTTCGTTGTATGACAGTACATGGACCATGCCATCGTGAAATCAGTTTATTTGTTGACGTCGGATACAACACAATAACTTTTTCACCCGGTTCAAATTCTTTATGTTTCGCTCTTTTGTTGTATTGATTCGTATACTGTAATTGCTTCTCTCGTGAATATGATTCTGCAAACAGTAATGCTTTTTCCATATTTGCTTTCATGTCTTTCAAGTACTTTTCTGGTTGGATTCCAATATGAGGTGGTAAATTAATTTCTCTTGTCCAACTTTCTTTTAAAATTGCCAATGGTCCACGCGGAATCTTTCCATACACCAACATATAAGGAGCAATTCCAGTAGTTGCATTCGGTACTTCTCGTAATGCCCACACTGTAAACGGAATTACTTTGTGCCATTGCCTTGGATTGTCAACAATTACATGATGGATCATTTTCTTGAATGTTTGGTTCCATCTTTCTACTAGTCCAGCTGCCTCTGGATGACCTGGCGTGTCAAATCTTGGACTACAACCCATTAAATTCAGAAATTCTCTTGTCAGACTCGCAGTAAAATTTGTTCCTTGGTCACTTGTGATCACAGAAGGTACACCAACGTTCATGAACAACTCCATCAAAGCATCACATACAGCTTTTGCAGTTAATGATTTCAACAGAAACACTGTAGGCCATCTTGTGCACGAATCGACAATACATAAACAGTACTTGTGACCTGCAGCAGATGCTGGCTCGATTGGTCCTACACAATCCATTGTAATTCTTCTAAAGGCTACATCTTCTCTTGGAATTGGAGTGATAGGAACCCTGTCCATCACCAAACTTCTTGCCTTTAACTGACATTTCTCACATGATTTGCAAAATTTCACTATATCTCTTCTCATCTTTGGCCACGTAAAAGACAACTTTATTCGTTCTCTAGTTTTCTCTTCTCCAAGATGTCCTCCAAATACTGATTCGTGAGCCAACTCCATCACTTTCATTCGTCGCTCTTTTGGTAACACCAATTGATATATCGTTTGCTCTAATATTCGATATCTTTTGTACAGTAAGCCATTTACCACGCAGAATTCAGATTCTTTATCTGGCGCTAAATTCCACCATGCTTTCAATGATTCATCTTGTCTCTGCTGTTCTTCGAATTTCTTTGCGTCTGCAATCTGCATCTGTTGTTCTTCATCTTTCTCATCTTCTTCAAACAAATCTCCTATCTCCACATCACATTCATTATCCTCTTTCGTTTCATTTAGATTACCATTCTTGCATGCAGCCATCTCTTGTTCATTCATCTCTGCTGTTATACCGTCTTGTATTAAACTTTGTTGATCATCACTTTCGTTTTCCTCTTCGCTTGAACTTTCAGTTTCACTTTCCTCTTCGACTTCTATCACTTTCTTTCGCTGACTCTGCAATCTCGTCGTTACATTCGCTTGCACATCTCCTTGTATCATTTTCACTTGTGGCACGGCTTTAAGTTCTGCAATGATTTCTGGATGCAACAAGAATCTTTCTGTGCTTCCCATTTTTGCAATACTAGCACACATCAATGTCACATAAGGTGTAAGTGAACATTTGACTTTATGCGGAATTACCTCTTCTTCCACATCGTTACAACACAGCCTTACATCAACTTTCACCAACTTTGCAGGAATGGCATCTCCTGCCACGCATTGTAAGTTCACTTTTCCAATCTGCTCCACCTTCATGCCTTCCAGTAATTCTTCACTAATCACCGGAACCTCTGCTCCAGAATCAATCAGTGCTTTTACTTTTATTGGTTCTTTTCCTGCTGTTCCACGAATTTCTACCTCGACGTACTGCAATACCACTTTCTTCAATGTTGTACTTTCATCTCTTCCAGCCATTTCTTTCTGCATTCCATTGTGCAATAGAATTTCTTTCTGAATATCAGGTGAAAGGTGACATTTCATCACTGACTTTACTTCAGTTTCATTGTTCTGATGTTCTGTGGCTTGACTTTCAGAATTATCAACCACTTGAATTCGATTCACCCTCGAATGTTCTTGTTTTCCATAATTTGAGGTTGTAACAGGAACTGGACAGAATTTCATCAAATGCCTGTCTGATCCACAGTTATGACAACGTTTCACCACTGCACCTCGTTGTTCGATGCTTTCTTTTCTCTTATATGGAGTAAACGATGCATTGCCTTCTCTCGCGACAAACCTTGGTGGTGATTTGTTATATACCTGACGTTGTCTGGTCATCATCGACTCTCTATTCTCATGAACAACCGGAGAATTTGGTTTCACTTCTGCACCTCTGAACTGATTTCCTGTTTCTTGATTGCTCTTCCAATGAAAACCAAAATTTGGAGTGAACTGTTGATTTCTTTTTACATTGGGTACAAAATCAAAACTTGTCTTATTCGGAATTGCCAAACCAATTCGATTATTAACATGAATGTCTGCTAGGTCTGCCACAACACTAGCTTCGTAACAATCAGTTCCTTCCTTCGACAACACAAACTGTAGTGGACCTGGTGGTAGTGATTCTTTCAACTTATCCGCCACTAATAAATCAAACAGCTTCTCAAAATTCTTTTCCACTTTGCGACTTTTCACATAATAGTTCAGCAAGTTCTTCAGCCTAGCTGTAAACATTGTATACGTTTCTTCAGCTGTCTTCTTCGCATCAATAAACTTCGATCTGTACTCTCTCGGTGTCAACTTGAATTCTTTTAACAAGTGCTGTTTCACGACCTGATAATCGTCTAAATCATCGAATGACAATCTGTTTAGAACAGTTCTAGCTTTCGGAGTCATCAATGGCAATAGTAACTTCACCCAGAATTGTTCCTGCACGTTGAAACTACGAAACGCATTCTCAACCGTTTCGAAATATAATGGCACCTCCATCATATCGTTTGGCATTTTAGGTAACACGTGTTTCATGGCATCACCAATTTTCTTTATTTTCGAAACCATCGTTTCACTTTCTTCCTGTTTCCTTTTCTGTTCTTCTCGTTCTTCTTCTCTTCTTTGCTCTTGAGCTTCTCTATTTCGCTTCTCCTCTTTGAGTTGTGCTTCTTTTAATGCTATTTTTTGTTGTTCCAACTTTAAACGTTCTTGTCTTTCCTCTTCCGCCTTCTCCATGCTTTCTTTCTGTAATTTCAGTTCTTCTTGTCTAACCTGTTCTGCTCGCTCCAACTCTGAAATTCGCACTTTTTCCTTTTCTTCTTCACGTAGTCTCTTCTCTTCAATCTGTTGCTGACGTATCTCTTCGTCACTTTTCCGCGCCTTTTCAAATTCAATCATCTGCTCTAATCTTCTCCTTTCAGCATCTTCTCTATCTTTTCTCAATTGCTCTAATTGAATTTCAAATTGCTGCCTTTGCAATTCTTCTTTCTCTCTTTGAAGACGTAATTCTTCCTGTCGTACATTTTCTGCTTTCTCTTCTTTTTCTCTCTGAAGACGTTCTGCCTTCTCTTCCTTTTCTCTCTGAAGACGTTCTGCCTTCTCTTCCTTTTCTCTCTGAAGACGTAATTCTTCCTGTCTTGTATTCTCTGCTTTCTCTTCTTTCTCTCTCTGAAGACGTTCTGCCTTCTCTTCTTTCTCTCTCTGAAGACGTAATTCTTCCTGTCGCATTTCTTTCTCTTCTTGTCTTCGTTTCTCCTCTCTTTCTTCTTTCATCATCATCCACTGCATCATCATCTCCATAGACATAAGTCCAGGCGGTTTTTCAATAACCTTTTCCACAGCACCGCCGACAGCACCTTCTTCTTCTTCTGCTTCTTCTTTAAGCCAGACTTCAGCTAGCGCTTCTAGCATGTCCTCACGTGACATATCTTCCAGTTTCTCTTCTTCAAAACCAGCCTTTAACAAGCGCTGTTTTAATCTTTCAGAAGACATCTTCTTCAGTTCTGCTTGTTTCTTGACACTTAATTTCTCCATCTTACTTCTTTACTTCAGTGCTGTCCTTTCTGGAAAACACGAGTTTTCTTTTGTGTTTGAAGTATTGGGGATTGTTCTTTGTTTGATAACAACCAACTTTTATACCTTTGTCGTTGAGGCTTTCGTTGTCGTAGATTTACCAATGATTTGAATGCGTATTCACCAGTCGACGTTGTTTCGAATCCCAGACGTTGTTTCGAATCTCCGACGTTGTTTCGAATCCCAGACGTTGTTTCGAATTCCAGACGTTGTTTCGAATCCCACCGCTGCCACCAAATATGTCACCAACTCTTTTTCTTTCTTAGTTGTGACCTACCTCAAGAACTTTCCTTATCTCTACATATAAATTGCTCAACGACTTCTAACTGTTTAAGAATTAAATTGACACAGTTCTTTCAATGTTTCTTTCTCTTCTTCAAACACAGTTTAATAACAACAAACTCAACTCTTGCCTTACAACAACTGTACTACACTGTATAGTTCAAATTCACTGTCATCAGCAGTTTCTAAGTTTGGCGCGCTAACTGCACGTGTAAAAAGAATCTACCGTCAGCCAATGTTTAGGCTACTTTAGGCCAAGCGCCCACGAGCCGACAGCGCAACTAAGGCCTAAGACTAAAACGTTTAACAATCGAATACACATTATATATATATATCAACCTAAGGAACACCTGTGCTCATTACATATGCAAAACATTAGTTCACAGTTCCCATGCACTTGGCCAAGATATCTGCTACATGTGTTGCGACTTTTAGGTTGGCTTGGATGGTGACGCCTAAAATCTTTACCGCCGGCACCCTGCTTACTTCCTTTAGCGTCTCAGGGATCATGACACCGCGTCGACGATGAATTATCATCTCTCTCGTCTTACATCGATTGAGCTTCAGGTTGTTACATTCAGCCCAGCAAGATATTGTCTCAAGTTCTTCAAGCACCGTTGCTCTCATGGGAGAACCCACCAATAGATAAGTGTCACCTGCATATTTTGATATTCTATTCTCAGGATACTTGGTCTTCAAATCTGATCTAGTGATGTCATAAGAGACCGGACCCAGTCCCGAACCCTGAACGATGTTTGCTTTGATGGACGCCTCAGAGGACAGAATTCTGTTGTACCTTGTTACATGAGTACGATTCTCGATAAAGTTAATTATCCAGTTAAAGATGTTATCTGGTATGTCCATCGTACCTAGCTTCTCCGCAAGTGTGGAGTGACTAACTGTATAAAAGGCTTTACTGAAGTCCAGTGATGTCAGAGTAACATACTCATTGGTCCTGAGAAGGGTTGTGATATGATGTATAATCAAGATCAAGGCCGCATATTGGACATTCAGAAGTTCTTTCACTGGTGGCCAACCTAACAACGGAAGCACTAGAAACATGGTGAAAACGTTGATGGATACATACAAGGATGATATTGACATGTTTGAGGATGAGCTTCGTCAGATTATGATCCTCCCAAACATCAAAACATCACAAATCCCGTCGATATGTTTCAACTCGTGGTACGTGGTCAACGATCCACATTTCCAAATGTTGAAACAATTTTGCGTATTTACCTTATGATAACAGTAAGTAACGCTTTTGGAGAACAATCGTTTTCTGTGCTTAAAAGAGTGGAAAAGTATGCCAGAAGTTAAATTGATCAAGATCGGCTAGGTAGTTTAGCTTTGCTCTGCTGAAACAAGCAGGGAAAACTTTGAACACGAAATTGATAATTTTCTATGCTCAAAAGCAGAAAGAAAAAGCCCTATAGTAATTTTTTATATTCTGGATTTGCATGTTGTGCAACTCAAACTTTCTCTTCAATTTCGATTATGCTGTTTGTGACTAGCTCCTAAAAAGGTAGCATCGACTCAATTTCACAGAATTAATTCTTTCAAGAATTTCTTATATTATTTAATATAGCATTGCTTCATTGCATTACAACAAACAAGTTCTGTAAACTTATACATGTTCTTGCGTTTTTTAGAACTAAAATCAAATAACTTCACATTCCTTGAAAATAGCTTCTGTAACTAATCATAATTACAGTGCCAATAACACTCACGAAAACGGCTTCAAGTTCAACTTCGTGGGTTTTTGCACATGATAGAGTAAGCACCACCAGAGTTTCAGACCCTCAGTCTACAAGTATAGAAGGGCCCCATAAAATGTTTGCGCCTAGGGCCCGATTTTCTGTAAACGCGCCTCTTGGTTTGTCCGCCAATGCGGAATGTCTAGTTACTTAGGACAACAGTTTGTAAATTTACATGTAGTTTTATCAGGCACACGTGTGATATTCGCAGTTACAGATAATTTGCTGTGTTTGAGGTCATAACTGAAGTTGATACCCATAAAGCACGCGAAACAAATATTGCACCGAATATGACGCCAATCATTCTGCTGGTAAGGACAGTTGAATGTAGGCATCCTGTTCGGTAAAGTTTTTTTTCATAAGCTGATTTGATCACCAACCAAATAATACAAGTTCGTGTACATTATGTTTCAGTAGTTCATGTTGTCAAAGGGTAAACCCAAAAGGAACAATATCGTTCCGCTGGCAGGTCTGCCCCTTTCTCATTACTACTTTTATATATAGTAGGCCTAACACATACCAGCAAAGCATGAATCGAAACCAGTAGAAAATGTGCAAGTGTGCAGAAATGAACAAAATCCATGCAGACCAATGAATTATAGCTGTATATCAACCAATCATCATAATGTTATACACACACTGATTCCATCAAATGCCGTTTTAACTGTGTTTAAAAATGGTGTACTGTCAGTAGTCAGTGCTGTTAGCTCAGTGGACAAAGAGTTCCACAGAGTAGGCCCACGAACCAAAACAGAAAACTGCCTCATAGCCAATTTGTACGAGCATAGCATGTGCGATATTTACTACAAGATCTGGTATAATAACAATAATAATAATAATAATAATAATAATAATAATAATAATAATAATAATAATAATAATAATAATAATAATAATAATAATAATAATAATAACAATAATAATAATAATAATAATAATAATATAATATAATAATATAATAATGGTCATGTATTTCCAGGTTCAGATAAAATACCTATTAAAATTTGCAGGTAACAGCTTCCTTTGAAATCTAAACATAAATATGCAAATCTGGAGTTTATTAATCAAATCGAATGGCAGTTTCTTTAGGTACGTTAATTAACAGATAGTGTGAATAGCACGCTTTTGTAGAATGACGAGTCGGGCTAAGTGGGATTGATAATTTGAGGCCCATGTGATATTGCAGTATGGTAGATATGGAAAGGTTCAGGAGTAATACAAGGCAACTAATACATTAAATTTTCGTCATTATAAGAAACTGTTAAATACGAAACAAGTATGGCGTCAAAGTAAAATAACAGATGTCTCCCAAAGTGCAGCCCGCATCAAGTAACTACGGCTTGGCGTTGGTTTTGAAAGCAGAGTGCACGTGTTCTGCTAAGTGTTGTACACTTGAGCATGATTGAACACTTCGTTATCTTTATCTGATCCACCGAAGATAAAGAGTGAACACTTGAATGGAACACAGTTACCCGAGCTATAGACACGACGAGCCAATGTTCCTACAGTGGTGCATTTATCAGTTACAGTGCGTAGGCTTCTACGCTGTGTAAGCTTAGAACGCTTTCATTTTAATCCACAAATCCTCCGCAGATGTACAATGCTTCGTCGATAAATACTGCGCTGTGTCTAGATAGATAGATACCGGTATTCGTTTTATTATCTGACAGGTTGACAGACCGCAACCAGTTACAATAGAAATATGTTAAATAATGAAATCAAATTCAAACAACAACAAAAATCAGACAGGTGTGCAGTCAGGTGAGACCAAGGGCAAGCGTTTGTAAAGTACTCGAGAGATAAAGTTCTTCACATCATTAGCAGGCAGTTCAAAGTTATGACGTCTTGGGCGGAGGTTGTATCGTCGTTGTACGATTGGTGGAAATAGCCCTCGCAAGACATGGCAGTCATTCCTAATAACTGCCTGGAGCAGTCGCTCTTCAGCTGCACTCACCATCTCCTCCACGCCTGGCGATCGCGGTGGGAGGAAACCCATCCTCTGCATCCTCTGCACCAGACGCTCAAGTCTGGAACGGTCCTCAGCGCTGGCGTAGCCCCACCAAGCAGGTGCGGCATAGAGGAGACGGGCCACAGTGGTCGGCCTTCAACTAAAGATGCACACTGAATCCAACCAGAAATTGAATTGTGTTGCCAGAGTTCATCTTTGTTGTCTCCTACTCCAGTTACGTATAACGTGTTACAGTACACGGCGGCGAATGCTTCGGTAAATATCGCACATGCTATGCTCGTACAATGGCTATAAGGCAACGCTATGTTTCACGGCGTGCTTCAATATTGAGGCATCTTCTGCACATGTGCATGCCATTATCCTATCTGTTGTGGGCAAATGCGAGACAACTATATTATATCAACAACACCAGTGACCACAGTGAAAAACAAGGAAGCAATTCTGAACGGTTCACCCTACTAAAGGCGCTTTGTAAATGTTTGAAAACAATACTTTGCAAAGGTTAGTATCTTAAATTGCCTCAGTTCCGTCTTCGGCTGAAGACAACAATTTAATGGTGGCTGATGAGGTTTTTCTGAATGAGTGTTTTAAAATAATTGCACAATTATAATAATATTGATATCATTTTAGTAATGGAGATAATAATAATAAACGCATTCTTCATTAATTCAAACCGACAAACGCAGTATGATTACAATTCAGTGTGAACGGATGATCACAAGTTATTACAGGAGTCGAATTTAACTGTATACGGCAGCCATGCAAGGCGCCCATCACGTCCTACATCTCATTTTACCAACGCGCCATGCTAATGACAAGCTGAGTGGACCTGCGGGAAGCGATCCCGCTTCCTACTGCTCTTCACGCCAGTGATGTTATCACTACTCTATGGACCCCATCTATAAATCTATAAATTCTTTAAAATGTATGACTTTGTTCTCAGTGTTTTTAAAACGAAAATAATTATAAGTTAAATTGAATGACTGTACGTCTGCTTAAAACTTGAGCTAATTTTTTCTATAGCGGGTTTGGATTTTTACCATGGCTTTTATGAAACAGCCGTCAATGGATGCTACATGAATATTCATTATGATAACAGCGCTATAAAAGTGACTGGTTTGGCTAACAATATACCGCTGAATACCAGTGACATTCCGTCGTTTCTCTAATGTAGGATAGCTTTGTCAAGAAACTTGGCTCAGAGACTCTGAACATCCATGACATCTGCATACCAAGTTACTGTTGACGGGAATCTGTTGGT
>JACEVL010000075.1:1205000-1287500 GCA_020284085.1 Aporrectodea caliginosa
ATCAATGAATACAGAAACAAAATTAATAATACCTCATCATGATTACGACGTTTACAAATAGTGATTTCAGTGATGATGCTAGATAGTTTGTTCTCACTTGGTTGTAGCAATGGACGACTGTGTGTCGGCATTCATCATTGGTACATGTCGAATGCATCCAAAGTCCAACGATGACGTTGTCCAGTCTATATATTTAGAACATTGCGACTTTTCGGAAGGATATAGCATTGTGAGTGGCAGCACAGCTGAGTTCTATATTCGTCCGCTACATAAATGCATCGACGATATTGATTACTTGCTGGTCAGACCGGTTTATCTAGCCTTTACATCTGAAATACCAGTACTGCCAAATGATTTCCGTTATATTAATGACACATTTGACTGCTTCTTGATTGAACCATGCCAGGATTATCCAGCTTTTATACGACTTCGACGCTTTGGACAAATGAGATACAACTGGACAAGAAAAAACTTTGAATTTACTCAGGTTTCTATCCGGAAACTGCTTGATCTATCAGGCATAGTTTCGAGTGATATGCTAAAAGATATGAAAGACAACTGGGTTGGTCCCGCGATGAAGTGCATAGAACCAACTACTATTTCACTTGATATGGTTTATTCCATATGGTGCCCACAGTGGCCGAAAGAAGCCAGAAGCTGGCCTCACCGAAAAAGAAAGTACGGATGGCCGACGACTGCCATCATCCAGAATGTGGTGCAAAATGGTTGTCATATTGTGTTTGCAAAACATCGTGCTTGCAGAAATGATGTACACCAGTTCAGGCTGTCATTTTCAGTTGCGGAAGTCATTTTACTTCAGAGTTGGACTCCAGTTCAGCAGATAGTTTATCATATGCTCAGATTCTTCGCCAAGAGAGAACTAATCAAAAAAGATTGTCCAAAGGTAGACGAGGTTCTCTGTACATACCATTTTAAAACACTGATGCTTTGGTCTTGTGAGGAGATGTCACCAGAATGGTGGAATTCCGTGTCTGCTATTAAAATATGCTGCAGTTTATTACAAAAACTTGCGAACTGGCTAAAACGGGCAATATGTCCAAACTACTTTATACAAAGAGGAAATTTGTTTCATGAACACTTTAACCGGGAGATCGTTGATGAAACTGTTAAAAGATTGATTCACTTCTGCGAGTCCGACGTTCTGAGCCTTTGGTTTGTGAAGCATTATATGCTGCAGCCAGTTTTTCTTCGCGTAGTCAATGCAAGATGCAATGATGAAGCCTTGAGATGTATTAGTGAGCATATGCTTCGCACCTGCGAGGCCATGGAAGAAGCTAAACCTAAATTTATCGATCTTTACGTTTCTATACGATTCGGGAATGATGTAAAGGATGCACATCGCACAGCAAAGAAAGGATTCGAACGTCAACTTCCCTCTGGAACGAAATATTTGTACAGAATGCATCCTATGCAAGCAACTGAGATTGAATCATGCTATTGGTTTTATGGATCGCTGCTGCGTATATTGCACGTTGTCCATTTATTAGACTGTAAAGAAATGGAATATGACAGCAAATGGTTTCTTGATACAGTCAGACGAGTATTGACAAAGCCAAAATTTGTAAGGTCAAGGTATCACAACTTTCCAACACCACGGAAGACAGTTCTCAATGGAAGTCAGTTATACTTCATAAAAGCTCAGGAGCTGATGGAAAATTTAACTGTTTCCAGAAATTATGATCTACACTTTAAAATCGTGTCTCAATTGTCAAAAGATCTTCTCATGAAAGCATTAAAATCTGAGGATTCTGAAACCAACGCTATCCTCAGTGCCACTTTGACTTACATGGCGGCTCTTAATTTTGCCACATCCAAACATCAGACTGTCATAGACATGTGCTCGAGACTCATCACAAATCAATTACCCGAAAGTGAGGAGAAAGAAGCGCTGAATGCAGGCTGTCTCTTTTATATTGACGACGTTGTTATAATAATTGGATTTTATATTCTAGTCATGCAGATTAAAGATGATTTTAAGCACAAGAGGAGACGGTTTCTTCTTGATCTGCGCATTACACCGGAGGTGTTTGCTCACTATTTAATAATTTCATCAAATGAAAGAAAAGCTAAGGTTTTTGGACTAAATTACGACTTGCCAATCCCCGAATTCCTATTGGATGAAATGCTGATGACCATTACAAATCGGAAATCTTCTGCAATATCAAAGAGAGCAGATAGTGTTTTATGCGTTTATCATAGAACCGATCCTACTAACAAATTAAAAGAGCCCAACGAAAGCTCTTTGTCAAATGAAGAGGATATTATTCAATTGCTCGTAGAATATTCATTAGAAAACATGACAGCATTCTACAATGCAATCTGCAAAGACTTTGACATTCACTGCAGTACAGTTGACTGTTACCGTGCTGCGTATCTATACAAGTGCTGTAAATATCAGGAGGTTTTGCACTTGTGTGAAGAAATTCTCGATAAGCCTGATCTACGGAGCGATTTGAAAGAACTTGCATTTGCAAACGTAATTCTGTTGCCACCGCTGAACTTTTATTTCGACAATGACGTCCAATGTCTGCTTCGATTTCACACAATTTTTCACTATCTATCACCGTTAAATGACAAATTTGCGGGAAATAGAAGTCAATGCTAAATCGACATTCCAACACTTTTTCGCCCGAAGGATTTACTTTGGGAAGTATTTACTTTCATCATTTCTTTGTTGTGCTTTCTTTGTGAAGTCCAATTATTTTCTTGGAAAACATTTTCTGGCAAGATATTTGAAAGTGCTGATGGACTGCAATCATTCACTCTCAGAACTTAGTGTTCGAATTTAAGAAACTCAAGGCCAATCTTCCGTTTGAACACGTCATGTTCAAAGCTTTCTTCAAAGGAAACTTTTGCAACTTAAGAAAGGCGCTTGTGCAAAATACTGTACAGGTTAATGACGAGAAGGTAGAAGTACACAAATTAAGCGTAATTGCGTTTCTCTCTACAAATACTTAATTAGCGTATTATTCTACTAATTGTGACAGCGTGACGACTATGACTACATGTATAATAATTAATTTTATGCTGTTTGCATAACGTAATCTAGGTTTACGTAACCGGACTATTTAATATATTCTGCACTGCGAAGTCTTTCTTTGTGTTCCATTAAACGTTAGATAAAAACCGAGTAGGATTACGCGCCTTATATCTGGAATTGTTTGAGCCTTCTCTCAGATGATCATTGTGCATAAATGAATGTTCGACACCGAGATCGTTACGACCACCTGAACAATCCGATGGCGCGAAAGGGCTAGCATAGTGTACAGAAAGAGTTAAAGTGGCTTATCCTCTAACATGTCTGACGACAGTAGGGTCGATCACGGTTTTCTTAATGCAGTTTACGCCTGTGTACATGTATACCTGCCACGAATGTTGTTTGTTTAAGTTGTACAGTGATCCACTAATACTTTATTATATTTTCACCAAATTTGGCATAAACAATATAAAATTACGATTCCACAGCTTAGGGAAGAATTTCCTACTGTCATTAACATTCATATTTGCACTGGAGGGTTAAAATATTGAATTCACTGGTGTTTGCCATCCATTCCCATCCTATTGCCATCTTGTCACGATGTAAAACTGCGTGTAAACAGTAGCAAACATTATGCTGGTACAATAATAATGCTTTGGCTGCTATCCAGCTCTCTTTGAACTGTGTCAGTGTTTGCATTCTTGCCTGTTTTGAGGGTTGTGTAATAAACAGTGTAAAAATCCAAATGCATTTGTTCCAATTGTTGATTCAGGATAAGCTTACAATTAATTTGTTAAAGAATTCTCTTATTACTAGATGTTTGCCCGTCCTAAGACGGTTAAAAACAATGTTGAAATGTGTTTTTCACTCCCTCGCATTCCCAACTCTTTTCCCTACAACCCCTTCCCACAACTCCCTTCTCATCCTCTCTTTTCAATGTCCATCCTACTCCCCTCGCAACCCCTTCCTCCCAACTCCCCCTCCCCTTCCTCATACTTTCCTCCCTCACACTCTCCCCAATCCCTCCCCTCCTGTGCGCGAGTCGGTAGGTCGTTGTGAGTCCGCTGCGCGATTGGTTATTATTATTATTGTGCATGATCGCGCGTGGCTATGACTACGTTTGTTATTGGTTATTGCGATGATGTGATTTGAAATAGGAATAAGTAAGATTGTGTCTGGCGAGAGACGCATTGACAAGTGAAGTTTGAAGACAAACGGATAAGCGTTTATTTCTATTTCATTATAGGCTTTATTAATACGATGCACTAGTTAGCATTAGCCGGGGCATTGTTTTAGCAAACCCTTCAATTTTAAAACTCAAGCTGTTAAAATCCATACTAACCAGTCGTCGTATTATTCAACACGAGTTTTAGACTCTAAGACAACTATTCAAAGAC
This sequence comes from Aporrectodea caliginosa, assembly GCA_020284085.1. NCBI lineage: Eukaryota > Metazoa > Annelida > Clitellata > Crassiclitellata > Lumbricidae > Aporrectodea > Aporrectodea caliginosa. The sequence continues at coordinate 1,209,396 of JACEVL010000075.1, forward strand.
GAAGTTTATGTAGCGAGATCCAGATTTAGTAGTAAGATCACAGAAATTACAAAAGTTTGCAAGCGTTCCAAACAAAATAATTATTGAATGCAAATATCCAATACTAACGAGATGCTGAAACATGGCTGTTCAAAAGGTTTCAAGAAACATAGCTTTAGATCATCTCTAGAAGTCTAGATGTTTCTTCTTTGCTTCGGGCGCTGAATATATTCTGCTGAATTACATGTATATTTATTAGGGCTGGTGCTGTCAGAAGTAAGTAAATAAGTAAGTAAGTAGTTCTTTATTGAGAAGCACTTTCAAACGCACAACACTGTACCGTACATGGCAAGATTAATAGGCCTACATTCAAACAAACAAACAAACAAAAATGTATATTATGCAAGCAGAGAATGGAATGATTGAAGTTATTGTATATCCGACGAACATACGACAGGAAGAGTTAGGGCTTGTCATCGGGAGAAAATGGACCTTAAATAGAAAGATCTAGGGTAAATATTGTTTATTTATATGCCTATAATTGTATTGTATTGTGTCTAAAGATTTATATATCGCCTCTCTCAGAATAACTATTCAGAAGCGCTCTCAGCACAAAACCCCGGGGAAAAATAAACGTCTTTAAAGAACGAGAGACCAAAGAGGAAAAACTAGTCATTAGTTTAGCCCTTAATGAGGAAGGTAATTCCAAGTAGAGGGCAAGCCACTGCAAATGCCCGGCGTTGAGCTAAGGTAGTCCTAGTCCTAGGAACAAAAAGATCTAGCCAATCAGCAGAGCGCAAGGAACGAGATGAGGTCGCAGATAACGGTTTTCGCATATAGTCAGAAAGATACTTTAAGCACTGCTCAACACAGCTCAGGAGGAATATTGACTATAATAGCCTTTAGGTTCTGCGTCTAATGTGGATGTTACATTCTCCTCCGAATTCCCTTCACGTGAGTCTAAAATTGACAGAAAATGATGATTAGGCCTAATGCCACGGTGCAGTTGTTTGAAGTAACCTGCTAAGCAACAAATCTTTATTACGCGGATGCCAGTGCCGTGATCTCTATTTTTGCTACCCTTAAACTTTCACCGCTTAAGTTAGTATCGACTTGAGGAACATGTGCAGAAAAAACTTTCACGTTACGAGTAGGATAAATAATTCATGAGATGTAATCACGCATAATTATGAGGTCAAGGTCATAACTGGTTGCGTGTGCAATAATGCTTGCAGATAACACTAGTTATAATCCTGCTCTACTGAACGGCTGTACAGTACTAGGCCTATTGTAGTAAGTGGTCATAAATATTGTGTCCGGGTGCAACAGCCCGAAGGCGAAACAAAGCTAGACGGATCAATTTTTGGATTGCGGAAGTTTAAGCGTTAAAAATCTTAATGTGTTGAAATCCGAGCGAAACTCAGCAAATTACACCGATTACAGTAAGAACAAATCTTGTGACATCAAATAAAAATAAAAAATTCTGCGAAATGGCATTCGTTATAGTGTTATAAATCACGAAAGCGAATCATTTGAGTCTTTAGCTACAGTAGGTTACGTAATTTAACCCCCATGTTCAAGTTTTCAACTATTTGTAAATTACAATATAACAGTCCGCTAAAAATTAGATATGCGCGGAAAAGGGATGAAAAAAATGAGCAGCAGCAGTAGGACGGAGTTGGGAATGCGAGGGGAGTGAAGAACACATTTCGACTTTGTTGTCTGAAATTTTTTTGATAAACGGTTGTCACTGGCAGTCGACCCTCACCGTTCCTACGAAATTGTGCAGAAGTGTTCATCTCCGTTCCTGTGATACTGCCCGACTGACTCACAAAGCGTAGTAGGCTAGTAGAAGTTTCAGTTTAACGACCCGTGCGACAACAAAGATCAATAGGTTCGCATTCCTCCTTTATCCAGATTTGGGACTGGTTCCGAAGCTATCGGGGTATGTTTACAAAGTCTAACAGAACGTGTGAAAGCTGGCATCTAAGGGAAGAAGCTGATTACTTAGTCAGAGATTGTCGCTCGAGCCAGTGTCATTTATATATGTTTATATATATTATTATTATTATATATATATAACGTACTGCGGCTCCTGCGTATACGCCGTTTACCGGCCGGACCTGTTATCTCTCAGCAATCAGCAAAAAACAACAAACGATCCACTCGTAAATGAAATACGATACCAATTAGGCTAGCCGACACGACTGAAAGCATTTCGCTATCTCTTAGTTGACAATATGACTTTACATATTGCCAAGAGAGAACTCTATACGTTAAATTTTCCAAAAAAGGCTAAGCAAAGATACAGTATATAGGTCCAACTTGGGTCAATTTTAAATAATTAGCTGAGGCTAAGGAATTTAGTGTTTTTGCGATAATAACGTTGAAAATCGTGTTGTAATAGCCATAATAACCAAATAATCAAATTTCTCTGCAAATATGCAAAACATCCAGTGGGCGCACATGCGCCTTTTGCGCAATTGAACGTAAATACAATAAAATTTCCCCCTGCGGACGCCAATGGTGGCTGTTAGAACGATTACCCTTATGTATGATATTTCTAAGTTTGTAATAATGTATTTTTAAACAGTTAACGAAATTGTATTATTGTATTGTATATTCGTTTAATAGATTTTCCCGATGTCAAACCGCATCAGGTTACATTCATTGCTGTGAGTTAGTCAATATGCAAACAGCTACCGTACCAAACCGAACAATTCCAATACTATTAAACATACATATTGTAGAAGATTTTCGTGAGAATATCACTGAAAGTTTGATAAACTGTGTCCATGTATATCGAATAACATCTGGACTATTAGACTTAAACAGCTGTGTAAGTCTGAGTTTTATTTTAAAATATTATTGACTTATGGCAGATAAGAAAGAATTCTGTAATGTTATCACTGTGACGTAAATAGTTGGTGATTAGTCGCTGTTTAGCGACGTTGTTTCATACCATAGATGATTAGCGTCGCCCTACTCCTCCTTTCTCCAGTTATCCTGATGTTCCTGAGATTTACGATGTCTAATGGCATCGAAGGGTGCTCAATAGTGTAGTGATTAGCCTGCTGGACTATCAATCGAGAAGTCTGGGGTTGGAATCTCCGACTGGAAAGAAATTTGTTTCGAGATTTCGGCTCCACCTGAACTCCTAACCAACTCAGCTGTAATGAGTACACTGAATGTACACTGTCGATTGAAACAACTAGGCTACATCCCTAGCAGGGTTGTAATTCAGCTCACTAAAGTTACTTCAACCATTCATTCAACAGTCGACCATTAAATCCTGTTAGTGAACTTTATTTTCAGGCGACGTGCAAAGTAAGCGCCAAACAAAGCTGCTCCCTATGCTTTTGAAATCGAATTACCATCACAACCTACACCCTGTTCCAATAAAACTCTAACATTGGCTAAATTCATCATCGTTTTATCGACGATGCGACCCACAAAGTTGAAGCAGAAAAGTACATAGGCCTAGTCAACACATTCTGGTTCTGGTTCTGCACTATAATACATCAGACAACATTCCTACTAAACAGAAATCCGCTAAAACTTATGGAAATAGCAAATTCTTGACATAGATCTCGCATCACCCATCAGACCACCCACCGATCGACACTGAAATCTACAATAGGCGCGATTTCACAAGGCTCGTTGTTCCAACAAAAGCAGAGACTGGGAAAATCATCCTGTCATCCAGATTTGGAATTGGTTCCGAAGCTAGCGGGGTATATATGTTTAAAAAGGGATGGCTCTGGCTGCTTCCCGTGAATTTTCCACTCAATCGATTTATCGTGGAACATTATGTTCTGGAGATGAACATAACGTACATGTACATCATCTCCGCGTTTTCTATTTACCATCTGCCTTTCCCCACTTTCCCAGATTGCTCATCTGAAGAATCAAATCAATGTGCGAACAGTTCAGTTCAATCATACAAAATCCTCACTTTTCTAGCGCAGTTTTCATGCAGTGAAAGCAGATGTTGTTCCTTTGTTACAGTAGGCTACTATGGAACAAAGAAAGTCAATTTTTCGTAGGCGTGTATCAGAGATGCTTTAGGTAATGTTGCATGAACCTTCCACTCAATCGGTTCATCCTGTATGATGTTCCGAAGAGGAACATAGCGTACGTCGTCTCTACATTTCCACATCACTATACCATGTTTATTCTTTTCCCAGATTCCTCCTCCGATGACAAAGACTCTTTCGTTCTCAAGAACCAAACCGAAGTGAACAACATCAGTCTTGAAGTGTTTTCTTTTTTGCCAAGACTCTGTCTCAAAGTTAAATATAAAAGAAGTACTGTGTCCAACTAGAATAATAGACGTCTCCCAAAGTGCTGCTCGCATCTTAGAAGAAGAGAATGGCATTGGTTTCGAAAGCAGAGTGCATGTATTCAGATTGGTGTTGTACACTTGAACGTGATTGAACGCTTTCTTATCTTTATCTAATCCTCCGAAGATAAAGAGTGAGCTCTTGAATGGAACACAGTTGCCCGAGGCTTGGACACAGTGAACCAACTTTCCAACGATAGTGCATTTCCAGGTACTTGGGTTATAGGCTTCTACGCTGACTAGAACGCTTCCATTTGAACCCACAAATCCTCCGCACAAGTACAATACGGTATTCATAAACGCTGCGCTGTGTCTACGTCGGCCTTGAACTCGGTTGATTAGCTCTAATCGATACAGATACACTCGTAGGCGAAATGTCTGTAGACGACTTGTCGCGGAACCGAACAGAACAACTAAGACAAACATAATTGACTTAAATCTGATCGAATAAAATCTAATATATTCACATCTCGGCCATGTTTGCGCTTAAACTATACGCCTAGGCACTTCAGTACGATTAATACAAATTAGCAATTTTGGGTCTTAAATTAAAGCTTCGATCTACGTGGCTATATGCCCTCACGTTTGAAACAAGTTAATTTAAAAAATGCAGGATTCTATATCGTTATTTAAGTTCTCTCTTAACCACTATTAAACACACTGTAGACCTTTCATTGATTTTCAACAGAATGCCCTTCATAAGACTCAAGTAAATATCCACCTCTACAGTAATTACATTTAATCTGTTAAATATTAATATAAAATGTCTACAGTAGTGCTTAACACATCAATCGATGTTCGCTTCTAAACAAGAATCATTTCGTTATTCCTTTTTTATTGGATGATTAAGTCAGACCTAAACGGCGTCACAGATATTGCTTAGTGGCCAATTTTAGTGTAAAAAATGAATATAGAAATTTTGTTTAGAGTATATTACCTTGAATGTTTCCCACAATGTTGGTGTTGAACTGCTGTAAAACGTCTTTTAAATCTGTTGCTACGAAAGAAACTTCGACTGATTGATGTGGACGATCAATGAATGCATTGTGATCTTTTTCCAACTCTTCTGCTCTAACAAGTAATTCGTGAACCGAACTGCAGATGTCGCTGGCTGATCCTTTCGATCTTAGTTCAGTGCAATAAGCCTCAAAACTTTTCAATATTGCGCAGCTTTTGTCAATTATCTCCCATTCTTCTTCCATTTTCTTTAGGTTGTTTGATTTCACAACAGATAGTTCATCCAAGAGCGATTTTGTGTCGCAATCTATCATTTCTTTTAACTTCTGATATCTTTTATGGATTGTGGTTTCTTCCTCGACAATTTCCTTAAGAAAATCTGCCTTTCTCCTCTCTACATTTTCTTTCACTGCAAACATTGCATCTGCATAGTTCGATATCTTCCATGCTTTCTTTTCAATCCTTTGGCGAAATTCTTCATCGACTGTTGCGATATCCTTGCAATCATGTGACTTGTGTTCTTCAACAAAACAAGAGACACACACGACTTTCTTACAGTCGGCGCAATAGTAGTCTAATGGCTTCTGAGTGTGTTTAGAACAGTATTTCACAGAATAATCTCGCTTAATTCCTGGAGTCAAAGCATCGCTTCCAATTTCTACCACTTGGTGATTTTTACTCAGTTTCTGAAATTGATGAACCTTGCCGCAACTATCGCAGTAGTTATCTTGACACTCTAAGCACCTCATCGTGGCTTTTGGTATTTGTCCTATTTTGCTCTCATCGCTGGCACTACTGTAACAGACATCACAGATGATGGTGGCACTTCCCGTTTGGAGCGTCATCTTATACTGCAAGTGGTTTTCCATGAAGAAGTTTTTCTGTACGCCATTCATTCCATCTGCTGGAATGAGGAACTCTTTACTACACAGAGGACAGGGCATATTGTCTCCTCGATCTTTCTGCGACGTTTCTCCAGTGCTCTTCAGGCATTCTAAACAGAACGTATGAATGCATGGTAACATTCTTGGATCCGCGAATGAATTCAAGCAGATTGGACATTCTGTCATTTCTCTAAGCTGTTTAGCAGTTTTCTCCTTTGCATCCGCCATCTTCATTTAACCAGAAATCTTAATAACCAAGAGCAACAAATTCTCAATAAAAGTTAATTTTCTTCTATAAGTTATATAATGTTATTTGTATATTACTGTGATTCTCAGTATAGTTGTATAGCTATAGGCTAAACTCATTAGATTGCTGACCAAATCAAATTTTGGTTGAGTCAACTGAAGTTTACGTTGGGTGTCGAAGTCAAGAAATGGAGAAGTATGAGAGCTTGTGAGGTTTTTCCTGTCAATGTGGAATGGTTAGCAATCTCAGACAAGAACTTGTCAGCCATCGTTTGAGAGACTGTTTCTGTCAACAGTTCGTGGCAGATTTGTGTCGTTTGTACAGGGACGCTGCTGATTAGTGTCTCGATAAGTCACACCTGTAACTTAATTATTATTGGGAATTACTCTGAAAAGAAGATTCTGGAATTTCTTTAAAAATGAATTTATCTCGGCAATTATTTTCATAACAAGAAATTAAATACGCCTACGATACCACATCAGTTGAATGACAGGACAATTCTTTGCTCGGTCCACTTTGGATTTCGACATAAGGCTGTTTCAGTAGATTGTGATTTTTTTACTACAGTTTCTTTTGAATCGATCATCGATTGATCAATGTTGATCACGATAACGGTGCTATAGAAATCATAACAAGTGTCTAATAGCACACCATGAAGGTAGGTGTTCGTCTTTGTCTCTATTGCAAAGTCCAGATATCTATTAACCAAATAATCTTAACAGTAAGCAATTAGGCCTATTTGAACCCTGTGTGACAGACAGGCAGACCATTTAGATTAGCATCTCCATACAGAAAATTGGATTGCTATGTCGTGTTATCGCCGTTTAAGTCTTGCGACTGTCATCATACTTGCAAACGGCCTTTAAAATTTATTAGCATAGGCTACATTGTTTCTTTTGCAATTTTCGTGGCTGCATCGATTTGTCTAAAACAAGAGTTTATCAAACTTATGAAGACTTTTTGATTGCATCAAGATTTCAGCCACATCAACACTCCATCTTTGCCACCAGTTACTTGCCTTTCATTTTCTAGCAATAACATCGTTCCATAACTGATTCGTTGTTCATCGCTTTCCCGATAATTCAAAGCATTGGAAATTAACAGGGTAATTTTCAACGGCCTCGTTTTCACTTTCGATTTCAAATTCTTATTTGCAAGTATTGCTTTGGATAGGCCCTACATAATTTCTATATCTCACAGTTTAGGTTCAATTGACAGCATGTACATTCAAAATTCAAAGTGTTCTTTAACATCGCCGATACCTCAATTGATTCCTAATGCGACTGTTGTGCTTCATTTCTATTATGGTCAGAATAATCTTGTATGGCTGTTACAGTAGGCCTAGGCTTTGATGGCACAAAGCGTCGGCGCAACGCTGCATTCAGAAAATATTTCAAAATTTTAAAATCCGAAAACTCAGTGTATCAATGTAAAAAATATGAATTGGACTGAATCTAAACAGATGAAAGTCTACTTGCAGTGTACTTTGTATCGTCTTCTCAACAGTTTCTCATCTGATCTGATAATATGGCGTCGGTTAAGTGAAGTCAGTGTTTGCGACAGCTGCACTGCCACGTTACCATTAGTAGCCACGTTTCTGTTCTTGCTTAGTCTGGTTCCCTGCATTACGAAAACTGATTGGCTTATTCAGAAACGTCTTCATGCAGTAAGTATGAAAAACGATAATAAGAATTATAACACGCAAATACCATACGTTGTGTTGATTAGTCACAATCTGTTTATTAAGGACTGTTCGTTCTTCGTAACCAGTCGTTGCAAAATAATGGCCGATAATTATAGGCGAAAAATTAACAATTACAGACCACATTGATAAGATCCTCTGCTCTGGTTATGCCTTACTATATGCAACCTAAACTCTTAAAGCACATGGAGCCTCTGTCAAAGATCTTCAAACTATTACTAGAGCTACTACCATATCACGTACGATGTATGCCTCTCCTGCATGGTGGGGCTTAGCGAGTAGTAGGGACAAAACCCACCTTGAATGCTTTATGAACAGAATGAGGCGTGCTGGTTACTTAAAACCTGATGATCTTACAGCTGAAACATTAGCAGAAGCGGCAGACAATGCTCTGTTTAGTGCCGTCCAGACTCCAGAATAATGAGCTTCATGTTCTCCGTGGCCTCTGCCCAGTGCAACGTGAACCTTTAATGATAACTTCCGACAAAGGGCACACAATTTCACCCTCCCCGATAAAGACTCGATGAACTTTATTCCTAGAATTATATATAAGAGATGTACTAATTAACCCATTCATTAGTAGCCATACTGTCAACTGTTACTGTTAACCTACAGCGTTCTGCCTGTTGTTTTCTGAAATAAACGAATATACATAGGCTACATACATACAGCGAACAATATTAGTGCACTTTACAACACCCTCAAATCGTTGCAATCGGACGTTATAAATGATCCTGGTTTTCATTTAATAGTTTGTTATTTCTGAAAGTTTTACAGGAACCGTCACAAAATGTGTTCCACTTAAATAAAATGTCATGTAGTAAAGTTTCAAAGTATTGGAACCCTAACCCTAACCCTTATATTGCTATATATGTGGCGCCGCTAAAACTTAATTATTACACAGCCTTGTGCATCAATCATCAATAAAATACTAGCTTATTGTTTAGTCGTAATCGTCTATGGCGTGACCCTCTGTAACGATGTCGCTTCCACAACACATTGAACGTCGTCTCTATTCTGGACTCATCTCCAGCCCGTGTTTAGTTCCGAAGTCAACGGACCACATTCCATAATATGTTGCGAGGAAGTCTAGCGGGTATTTACAAACTAATTCTCCGACCTCGAAATTGAACGGTGAGCATGTCCAGCCTGTCTCTTTCAACTTAATATTCTTACCTTTAGCTTACGATAATTTAAAGTCATTATTATTGTTATTATAATGACTTTACATTATCGTTAGCTAAAGGTAAGAATATTAAGTCAAAGAGAATGGCTAAGACGTGGGTATGGAGTGTGGTACTGTATGGATCCGAAGCATGGACTATGCGGAAGGAGCACATAAGAGGAAGCCTTCAAAATATGCGTATTGCGTAGAATGGAGAGAGTAAGCTGGATGGAATACAAACAAATGAACAAATACTGAAAATGGTGGGGGAAGAAAGATCCGTGATAAAAAAAGAGAACGTCAAAGGAAATGGATTGGACACATGATGAGAGGAGACTATCTAATAAGAAACCTCATTGTGGAGAGAATGGAGGGTGGAAAGACAAGTGGTAGCCTACTTGTCGGTAAATTCGCCCGCTTTAATTTTTGCAACGGCAATGTATTACATGACTTTAACACGTGAATCTCACTCTGATAAACAGCATACTGACGGCCCTTTTAGGGTCACCGAAACGGCCCTGAAATTTTAGGGCCACCAAAAACATACGAAGGGAAACGACAAAAATACGTCATATCAAACACCTCCAGTATAATTATATGGCAAATATAACACTAACCCTGACCCTAACCGTCCCTCACGACGCGTGACAACAACGCATTACCTCGACCTAACCGACTAAGCTTATAAAACTTTACGTCGTGAAGGTAGGTTAGGGTCAGGGCTAGTGTCGTCATTAGAACAGATAAAAGCGACGACATAATACGTCATATGAAACAGTCCCTCTGGATATAATTATATAACCCGCGTTTATTTGAGGTCAACCAATCTGGCAGCACGCCCGTTTTGTTTCAAAATTCTTTTATTTAGACAGTGTCTCTGCAAAACGCATGGACTTGTACGGATATATATAACGTAAGTGTCTGTACCGATATGACGTCAGTACTAGTACGGTGCTTAAAAGGAAAGTACGGTAACGCATACAAATTTATTCGGGCGAATTAATATGCAAGGTAGATGAAAAAATTAAATCGGGTGAATTAACCGACATGTGCCGACAAGAGGAAGACCAAGAATGATGCTACTGGACTGGGCGATGGAAAAGAACGGCTTCGGTAAAATGAAGGAGGAGTCTCAGGATCGAGAAGAATGTTGGACATATGAGCCTGACTGAGGGCAGAGAACCGGAAGAAGAAGAAGGAATGTAAAGTCAATGTCAGAAGCAGCCAGAATTTGAAATTAAAATATAGTGTACATATTCATTAAAGGTAGGTCATATATTACCACAGGACGTCCAAAGATGTCAGTTTTATTTGCTAGACTAAAAGTCGCATGTTTGCATAAGCATATACAACGGATGGCTTTGGCAATTTCCCGTGAATCTTCCATTTGATCGGTTTATCATCAAGGATGTTCTGAAGAGGAACATAACGTACGTCGTCTCTGCATTCCCATGTCTTTATCCAATCTTCATCCATATAACAGGATCCTCCTCCGATGACAAATACTCGCTCATTCTCAAGAAGCAAAGCAAAGCGATCAACACCGGTCTTAAACCGTTTTCTTTCTTGCCATGTCTCCGTCTCAAAGTTAAATATAAAACAAGTCTCTCGCCCAAGTAAGATAACAGAAGTCTCCCAAAGTACAGGTCGCATCCAGCAACGAAAGCGTGGCATTGCTTTCGATAAGACAGAGCATGTGTCGTCGTTCGTGTTGTACACCTGAATGTGATTGAACAATGTGCGAGATTTATCTGTTCCACCGAAGATATAGAGTGAACCATTGAATGGTATAGAGTTTCCTGAGTTCTGGACACAGTGTACCAACTTTCCGACTGTAGAGCATTTATTAGTGACTGCGTTAAAGGCTTCCACGCTATTTAGAGTACGTTTAAACTCATCCCATAGGCTTAATCCTCCACAGATATACAACACTTCATCGATAAACGCAGCGCTGTGCTTACGTCGGCCTTTAACTAAAGATGCGCATTTCATCCAACCAGAAGCCATGTTGTATTTCCAGATTTCATCCTGATTGTCTCCTGTTCCTATAACGTACATTGTGTTACAGTAAACGGCGGCGACCGCTTTAGACAAAAGTAATTTCGTCGGTATTTGTCCTTGTACTGAAATTTCGTTCGGCCGATAGAGATTTATTTTTATGACGTCCTGCGTTGTAGCACACGTATGATCATTCAATCCCACGACAATGGCAAACTGTGCAGTTTCGGTGGTTTCTGTTGAAGCAATGAAAGTGAATTTATTGATGGCTGGAAGTTGAACTAAGTATTTATTAAGTGCTTATATACTAAGAACATTTATTTCGGTAGTTTTGAAAAAGTAACGCTTGTACAAAGAAGTGAACATGTATTTCAGTTAAATCAGATCTTATATACTACAATATATTCAAATTTTGACCACTGGTTTCGTTCGTTCAACGATTACACTATGTACCTAGGAACTTCAATCCTATTTATACAAATTAGCAATGTTGGGAACTAACGCGAAGCTTTGATAAACGTGGTTATAATGTCCACACCATTGGAACAAGTTAACTTTAAAAATACAGAATTCTAAACTGATATTTAAGTTCCCTCTTAAGCACTAATAAACACTTACTATAGACCTTTGAATGATTTTCGTTACACTATCCTTCATAAGACGGAAGGAAATACCCAACTCTACATTAATTACATCTATTCTGATAAATATTAATATGACAATTGCTATAGTAGTGCGTATGGATGCTTACACTGTAAGCCATGATCGTTAATCCGTAGGCCTAGTTCTTTCTGTGAGCAGACCAGACATCAACGGCAGTGGCGTTACGAAGGGGCAGAGGGGGGCATCTCATTTGGGGCGCAAAATTGGCAGTGGTACCCAGTACCGGTACTATGATAACAACGATTAAAAGTCAATAAGAAAATTTAAGGGCGCAGTCATCAACTCTTGCCCCTAGGCGCTGAAACCCTTCGTTACGCCACTGATCAACGGCATCACAGATATTGCCGAGTTGCAAATTTTAAGTAAAAAATTATTGAACGTTAGAAATTTACTGTAGAAATTTTGTTTTAAAAATATTACCTTGGATGATTCCCACAATGTTGTTGTTGGACTTCTGTAAAACTTCTCTTAAATCTATTGTTTCGAAAGAAATTTCGACTGATTCAAGTGGACGATCAATGAACGCTTTGTGATCTTTTTCCAACTCGTCTGCTCTAAGAATTAATTGGTCAACCGAACTGCAGATGTCGCTGGCCGATCCACTAGATCTCATTTCTTTGCAATAAGCCTCAAAATTTTTCAATATTGTGCAGTTTGTGTCAATTATGTCCACGTCATGTTCTATTTTCTTCAGCTGGTTTTTTTTCACTACAGATAATTCATCCAAGAGCGATTTTGTGTCGCGATCTATCATTTCTTTCAGCTCCTGATTTCTTTGATGGATTGCGTTTTCTTTCTCAACAATTTCCTTAAGGAAATCTGTCTTTCTCTTCTCTACATTTTCTTTCACTACAAGCATTTCATCTGCATAGTTCGATATCTTCCATGCTTTCTTTTCAATCGCTTGGCGAAATTCTTCATGCACTGTTGCGATATACTTGCAATCATGTGACTTATGACTCTCAACAAAACAAGAGACGCAGACTATTTTCTTGCATTCAACGCAATAATAGTCTGATGGTTTCTGACTGTGGATGGTGCAGTATTTCGGAGCATAAACTCGTCGCTTAATTCCCGAAGATACAGCATCGTTTCCAATGTTCACCACTTGGTGATTTCTACTCGGTTTCTGAAATAGGTGAACTTTGACGCAGCTATCGCAGTAGTTATCTTGGCACTCCAAGCATCTCATCGTGGCTGTTGGTATTTGCTCTGTTTTGCTCCCATCCCTGGCATTACAGGTATCGCAGATGATGGTGGGACTTCCCGTTTGCACCGTAATCTTATACTGCAAGAGGTTTTTCACGAAGAAGTTTTTCTGAACACCATTCACTCCATCTGCTGGAATGATGAACTCCTTACGACACAACGGACAAGGCATCTTGTCTCCTGGTTTCTTCTGCACCGCCTCTGCAGTGCGTTTCAGGCATTCGAAACAGAACGTGTGAATGCATGGCAACATTCTTGGATCTGTGAATGCACTCAAACAGATTGGGCATTCTGTTATTTCTCTCAGCTGTGTAGCAGCTTTCTCCTTTGTATCCGCCATCGTCAGTTAACCGGAAATCTTTATAAAAAAGATCAACAGATGCTTCATTTTATACACTAATCCTTTCTCTATGTAGGCTAATTATAGTGTCCGTTGTATGCTACTGTAATTCCCAGTAAGGTTGAATTGCTGCAAACTCCTTAGATAGTTGATGAAATGAAATTTTGAATGAGTCAACTTAAGTTATTGCTGGGTATCGAAGTCAAGAAATGGAGAAACGTGGGAGCTTTAAAGGTTTTCCCATCAATTTGGGGTGGTTCTCAGTGTAGAACAAGAACTTGTGGGCCATCTTTTGCTAGAATTTTGCTAACGGTTGGCGGCAGATTGGTGTTTTTGGTCAGACACACAGCTGCTGGTCGGTCTCTCTTAAATCAGATTGTACCATAACTATTATTGACAATCATTTTTAGATTGAGAAGATTCTAGAATTTCTTTAAAAATGTAATGATATGAATGAAATTTATATTAGCTATTCCAGAAGAAGAAATTAAATATGCGACCAATGTCACATAAGTTGAATGATAATGACAATTCTTTGCTCGGCCCACTTCGGATTTTGAAACAAGGCTATTTCAGTAGATAATGATGTTTGACTACAGTCCTTTGAATAGATAGGCTAATCGACTGATGCGTTATTAATTATAATAAAGGCGTTATAGAAGTCATTAGAACTGTCTAACAACAAACCGTGTAATACGTTTTCTTCTGTGTCTCTATTGCAAAGTCTAGTTATCTGTTAAACAGAACACAATGTCATGAAAAGTGAGTAACTTTTGAGACGACTTGAAACAGATAGACGACGTAGATTAACATTTCCGTTTAAAGGGCCTAAGTCAATCGCCCCTAAATCTTGCGATAGAAATAATAAGGGCCTACATTGATCGTTTTGCACATTTCTTGGCTTCATCGATTTGTCTGAACGTCAGGTTAACATATCTCCAACTTATGAAGTGTTGTTGATTGCATCAAGATTTCAGTCAACTCAACCTTCCATCTGTGAAGCCATGAAAGCAGCTAAACCTAAATTAATCGACAACTACGTTTCCATAAGATTCTTTCACGATGTTAAAATTGCACATCGCACAGCAAAGAAAGGATTCGAACGTCAACTTCCCTCTGGAACGAAATATTTTTACAGAATGCATCCTATGCAAGCAACTGAGATTGAATCATGCTATTGGTTTTATGGATCGCTGCTACGTATATTGCACGTTGTCCATTTATTAGACTGTAAAGAAATTGAATATGACAGCCAATGGTTTCTTGACACAGTCAGACAGGTATTGACTAAGCCAAAATGTGTAAGGTCAAGGCATCACAATTTTCCAACACCATGGAAGACAGTTCTCAGTGGAAGTCAATTATACTTCATAAAAGCTCAGGAGCTGATGGAAAATTTAACTGGAGCAAAAAATAATGATCTACACTTTAAAATCGTGTCTCGAATATCAAAAGATATTCTGACGAAAGCACTTAAATGTGAGGATTCTAAAAACAACGCTATCGGCAGTGCCACTTTGACCTACATGGCGGCTCTGAATTTTGCCACATCAAAACATCAAGCTGTCATAGACCTGTGCTCGAGACTTATCACAAATCAAATACCCGAAAGAGAAGAGAAAGAAACGCTGAATGCAGGCTGTCTCTTTTATATTGACGACGTTGTTAGAATCATTGGATTTTATATTCTATTCGGGCAGATTAAAGACAATTTTAAACACAAGAGAAGACGGCTTTTTCTTGATCTGCGCCTTACACCAGAGGTGTTTGCTCACTACTTAATAATTTCATCAAATGAAAGAAAAGCTAAGGTTTTGGGACTAAATTACGACTTGCAAACCCCCGCATTCCTTTTGGATGAAATGCTAATGACAATTACAAATCGGAAATCTTCTGCAATATCAAAGAGAAGAGAAAGTGTTTTATGCGTTTATCAAAGAACCGATCCAACTAATAAATTAAAAGCACCCAACGAAAGGTCTTTGCCAACTGAAGAGGATATCATTCAATTGCTCGTAGAATATTCATTAGGAAACATGACAGCATTCTACAATGCAATCTGCAAAGACTTTGACATTCACTGCAGTACAGTTGACTGTTACCGTGCTGCGTATCTATACAAGTGCTGCAAATATCTTGAGGCTTTACACTTGTGCGAACAAATTCTCGATGAGCCTGATCTACGGAGCGATTTGAAGGAACTTACATTTGCAAACGTAATGGTGTTGCCACCGCTTGACTCTTACTTCGACAGTGACGTCCAAAGTCTCCTTGGATTTCACACAATTGTTAACTATTTATTACCGTTAAACGACGAATTGCGGAAAATAGAAGACAATTCTATATCGACATTCCAACACTTTTTCGCCCGAAAGATTTACTTTAAGAAGTATTTACTTTCATTTGTTCTTTCTACTGCTTTCTGTGTGAAATCCAATTATTTTCTTGGAAGACATTTTCTGGCAAGATATTTGAAAGTGAGTTGTCTGCTCGACTGCAGTCATTCATTCTCAGAAGTAGTGTTCGAATTTAAGAAACTCAAGGCCAATCTTCCTTTTGAACACGTCATTCGCTGCTTTCTTCAAAAGAAACTACTGCAACTTCAGAAGGGTGCTTGTGCAAAATACCGTACAGGTTAATAACGAGTAGGTAGAAGTAAGTTTTACACAAATTCAGCGTCATTAAGCTTTTGTCTACAAATTCTAAATTAGCGTATTATTCTACTAATTGTGATAGCCTGGCGACTATAATAACTAGTTTTTACTGTTTGCATAATATAATCTGGGTTAACACACCCGGACTATTTAATGTATTCTGCACTGCGAAGGCTTTCTTTGTGTTCAATTAGACGTTAGATCACTCGCCTTATATCGGGACAGCCTCCTCTCAGGTTAACAATGTGCGGAAATAAATGTGTATAGGCCTATCTCAGCTTAGGGATAAGCTATAATGACAGATGAAGTGGCGATTGTAATAATTCAGAGGCCAGGGAATCGAACTATCGCAGTGGCAATAGTGCGGGAATGTAACTTTCCAAGATGGCGGCCAATAGTACGTCAAAACAGAAATGTGTATTTTTATGCAGTTTGTTAGGTATAAAAATCACCTTGCTCGTGTGTCCAGTTTGTAATAATATGTAACAAGAGCTGCTATAATAATTATGCCAAAATAATTTCTGCCGACCGCAACGGCCTTTATGATTGTCACAAGCTGTCGTTAAACTCTGGATCCATCCATGTCCAGTCTGAAATTCTGCATGTAAGAAAGTAAGTAAGTAAATAAATAAGTAAGTATTTTCTTTATTAAACGGGTCGCAGAAGAGCTGCATTCCGATTTACAAACATCGTAGGACAGATTCAAAATCAATATTAGTACAGCATTCTCCCTATAAATTCTACATTTCTTTTATTCAGCTGCACCCAACTCTGTACTTACAGAGCAATTGCCGTGTTAAAGTGACACAAGCAAAAGCGTACGGCAGATGGAATGTAGAATTGCCTACAGTTGTGCGTCATGAGCGTAGGCCTACTGTAGGACTCTCGTTGTCATAGCACTGGTGAGTTGAGTTATATCGGCCTTGCATAGAATGAACAGGAGCTGCCCGAGTACTTAACCCTGTTGGACACCGAATGAAAGTTAATGACCATCGTCCAGCATAACTCAGTCACAGCCAATGGTTACCACCATTGTCTTCCTGCTCAGGAACGAACAGAGCCAGTTTAGAGGTCGTCCAGCGATTTCATCAGATATTCTCAGACGCGTCATCTCGATGTCATGATCCACTATGTCAATCGCTATGCTATGATGCAAACGATTGAGTAGCGTTACACAACCAGAATCAATGGTTACACAGGTGTCGTCAATATATAGGCAATTAAATGAAACGTGGTCCTTAAAATATTATGCTTATTTTTGCCAACAAACGAAACACTTTCTTAACAGTCAGCCATTAAAAAATCTAATCTCTTCTCGGTTTATGGGCCTTACAGTTACCATATCCATGTGTAATTCAGAATAATTACACAAACTATAATTATATGTAGTGTATTATAATATATACTCTTAAGGGGCATGCCACTATTGCTGTGACGTCTCCCGAACCAATCCAATCCTCAGTCGATGCCAACGTTCTCATGGTTGAGTAGTTTCTATATTTATTTTTACAGGCAGTATAATTGTCAACAACCATTTTTTAAGTACCGTTAGCCACAAACTTTCTGAATAAATGTTCTTCTAACGAACATGCCGTACACAAATACAAAGCCGGTTTAGGAAAAGTCGCAGAAATCTTCTTATGAAGTCGCTTAATATATCAAGGATCTTCTTAAAAGGGTCGCAACGTATAATTATAATACATCGTCTCTGAATTAATATTTTGTTACGCAATCTTTAACCTTTCCACAGAGTCCTCCTTTGATAACGAGGACTCTTTCATTCTGAAGAACCAAACCAATCTAATAACGTCGGCCCTGAACTGTTGTCTTTCTTGCCAAGTCTCCGTCTCAAAGTTAAAATATGAAACAAGCATCCCAATCTGATTAGTAAGCTGAATGAGAAAGAAATTACGTCAGGCAACGATCAATGGGCACGAATTAACGATACGACGCAATGAAAGCAGGAGCTATTCCTTTGTACTAGGCAACAAAGAAAGTTAATTTTTCGTAAGCGCTTATCGCAGCTGGTTTAGGCAGTTTCGCATGAATCTTCCATTCAATCGGTTTATCTTCGATGATATTCTGAAGAAGGACATAACGTACGTCGTCTCTGTATTTCCATATCGTTTCCCCATCTTTATTCGTCTCATCGATTCCTCCTCCGATGACAAAAACTCGTTCATTCTCAAGAACCAAACCAAAGTGATTAACATCAGTCTTTAACTGTATTCGTTCTCGCCACGTTTCCGTCTCAAAGTTAAATATAAAACAAGTGTGGCGACCAACTAAGATGGCAGATTTCTCCCAAAGTACAGCTCGCATCAAGTTATAAGGGTGAGGCATTGGTCTCGAAAGGACAGAACATGTGTTTTCTTTCACGTTGTACACTTGAACGTGATTGAACTGTTGGCCATCTTCACCTAATCCACCGAAGATAAAGAGTGAACTCCTAAAAGGAACACAGTTACCTGAGGATCTGACGTAGTGGACCAACTTTCCAACGATTGTGCATTTGTCGGTGACTGCGTTGTAGGCTTCAACGCTGGCCAGAATCCTTTTAGTAGAATCAACAGTTCCTCCGCAGATGTACATTGTACAACACTTCATCGAGAAATGATGCGCTGTGTCCACTTCGGCCTTGAATTAAAGATGCGCATTCCTTCCAACCATAAGTCTCGTTGTATTTCCAGATTTCTTTATAATCGACTCCTGTTCCTGTCACGTAGATCGTGTTGCAATAAACTGCGGCGATTGTATCCATCGTCATTGTAGTCGGAATGTGTTCTTTTGTTTGGATTTCGTCTGGTCGATGTAGATTTATTTTGACGACGTCCTCTGTTATGGTCAAACCATCATTTAATCCCACACAAATTGCACAGTTCTCAAACTGCGAAGTGGTTTCGGTTCTTGCTGTTAAAACACACATACACTGTATTAAAAATTGATCGGCGAACGCAGCATTTAATAAACTGCTTATTTCTATCGCCCATTCTTATACGTTAGTTTGTAAAATATCTATAGAACCTCAAATTAAATCAGAATAATATAATCAAATATGATATTATTTTCAGTGCTTTGTAAGGTACTAAAAATGCGCTGTATTAGGCTTCTTGGTACATTACATGTATGCATGCATGCTGAAGGAGATCAATGGACAAATACATAGGCTACATACATACATGTTACCATACAGTCACATATATAAATAAGCATAGATCTACATAATCTAATGTAATCTGAACTAATCTTATCTATTCATAAACATTCTTAATCGTCCTCTTAACACAAACTATATGACATTTCTCTCTAAAGACCAAATTTTGTGTTAAATTAGTCATAATTGTTCAATCAATGCATCAATCAAAGAAACTTGATGTAGCGCTCCTTCAAGATATCTACTCAGAGGCGCTGTGAATTTGTGGTCGTAAAGTAAAGCCTCAAATTTCACCTTTGCTCCCATACATAGGTTAATTCTAACTACTATGGATTTGTAGAAAATTATCTTCCTTTTCGCTCACATTTATTTAGTGACTCTCTGTCCAATAAATTGGAGGCCTTTCAGTCGGTCTTTGCATAGTTCCTTTCTACGACTCGAAGAAACATCCACTTGTACAACAGTTACATTTTTATTATAATTGTATTAAATTGGAAATTTCTATAGCACCGTTGTACAAATGTCTGATGCATGAATCGATGGTCGTTTCTAAGCAAAACCGCATTTTAAAATTAAAGTCAATTCGACAGTAGCCTGCCAGTAGAGATACCGTGAAAGTCATAAGTTACACGATTGCGTGAGATACTAAGACAGGATATCAGCCCAGACCTCTACAAAAATTATTAGCTTGACAAAAACTTTAATATTAGAGTACGTTACCTTTTATTTGTCCCAGACAGTTGCTGGAGTTCTGTAAAAGCTCTATAAAATATGACTTTTTGAATGAAACTTCGACTGATTGATGTGGACGATCAATGAATGCATTGTGATCTTTTTCCAACTCTTCTGCTCTAACAAGTAATTCGTAAACAGAACTGCAGATGTCGCTGGCCGATCCTCTCAGTCTTAGTTCAGTGCAATAGGCCTCAAAACTTCTCAATATTGTGCATTGCATGTCGATATCTTCAATTTTATTTTCCATTTCCTTTGAATTATTTGATTTTATTAGCGATAACTCATCCAAGAGTGATTTTGTGTGTTTATCTATCATTCCTTTAAGTTCGTGATTTTCTTTAATAATAGCAGTTTCGTTCTTTACTATTTTCTTAGGGAAATCTGCTTTTCTCACCTCCGCATTCTTCTTCAGTGACAACATTTCATCAGCATGGTTTGATGTCTTCCATGCATGCTTTTCAATTGTTTGACGAAATTTTTCATCGACTGTGGTGACATCTTTGCAATCGTGTGACTTGTGACTTTCAACAAAACAAGAGACGCAGACAATTTTCTTGCAGTCGGCGCAATAGTAGTCTAACGGTTTCTGTTTGTGTCTGATGCAGGATTTCACATTTTTCATTCGTCGTATTTCTTTCTTTGTCTCACTTCCAATTTTCATAACGGGATCGTTGCTTTGCAGCGTAGATTTGAACTCCAAGAGGTTTTCTATGAGATTTTCCATGAAGAAGTTTTTCTGCAGACCGACAATTCCTTCTTTTGGAATGGTGAACTCTTTTCTACACAAAGGACAAGGCATTTTGTCTCCTGGTTTCATCTGCGCCGCTTCTGAAGTACGTTTCAGGCATTCGAAACAGAATGTGTGAATGCATGGCAACATTCGTGGATCAGTGAATGCACTCATACAGATAAAACATTCCGCTATTTGTCTAATATTGTTTTCAGCTATCTTTGCCGCATCCGCCATCTTCACTTATCCGTAGAACGTGTTAAACTAGATAAACACATGATTGAATAAAAAGTAATGACCTGAACTTTATTTAATGAAACGTAATTACATTTATTATTCTCTACAAAATGGTAGTAGCACTTTAGAAGTTGTATCGAATCATAGCTGGTTTGAGTCATCTGAGGCAGAAATAGATATCAATATACTAGGAAATGAGCGGCCTGTAAAATTTGCTATGATTGGCTCGTCACTTTAAAAGGGATTGATAGCTTAAGATAAGAAATAGTAATCGCAATAGTGAACTCCAAATTTCTAAAGCGCAGCTGTACAGCTATGCGCAGGAATAAACAATAGATTTTATTGTCTAACGGGTATTACGCAGCTACGCTACAGCAGTAATGTCTAGTGTCACAATAATTATTATTGTTATACAAAGTCTCACCTGCTTGCGATCTTTATCTTCGTTTCAAGGTGCAGCGACCTCTGAAAGAAAGCCTGAAAATGAAATCGTTCTTGGAAACAGTGTCTGTTTTCAGACTACTTGGCTGACTTCCTGGGTAGTGTATATCTGTTCACTCAATTTTAGCACTTAAACTAGCTGGCCAAACACACTTTTGAATCACTACAGTAGCCTAGTTGTCGTCTGCGAAATAAGCAAGCTATCGAAAACGTACTGCTCCGGGCCTTCAAGTTCAAGTGTGGCTATACCATTCGCAGTTCAGTTTTCTCTCGTCCTTACATTTATGCGTTATGCATTGCTGAGCAACCATAACAGAACGTGACTCAACTGTAGTATTGAATGCACGTCTGTCTACTAGGCCTAAAGAGTCGGATACTCGAGAACTTCAAACAAACGCAGAGCAGACGTGCCTCAGCTTTACATGTATTTACGTGTTTACGAGGTTTCACTTACTTCACGCTCTGTCGAATGCTTTGTATGCAGACAATTAGACCCGGAGCAGGGCTAACTTAATACAATTATTAGACATATATTAGATCTGATAGACCACGGGATATTATGTCGATTAGACCTCAGGCCTCCATGGTTACTGGCGTGTGACTTGTTCCAATTACATTGTACGTATACAATGTAGAAATTGTACATTTGCAAACATAACATTAATAAAAGTTTGTTCTTTGGGTACATTGCATTTCTTCAGACTAAGTAGTCTAATAGAATAAAATTGTTCTATAGGCTAAGACTATTATAAAATAGTCATATAGGCTACGAGAGCCTATGGAATTTGGGCAGCATTGCATCAGAAAATTGTTCCAAACTATAACAGTACTTTCAAATCAAAGCAGCGTATCTAAATTTAAAAAAAATATTAAACCGTGGTTAGGAATAAAGCAAAAGAGATAAAATTTGTCTTACTCTATGTCGTGTTGTCAACAGCTTCTCACTTCAAAAGGCGTCGGTTCAGTGATGAGGAAGTATTAGACCTATGCAACTCACGACGCGAACCAGCTACCACTGAATGATCCTGTTTCTATCTCTACTTACGGATGTAGAAGGCTTAGGCAGAATTCTCGCGATAAGCTACATGTAGCTAAATAGCAGAGGCGTAATAAGGTCATATAAAAGTCATTGACCTGAAAATTTGATAGTCCCAAGCTATACAGTAGGCTAGTGTCCCAAGCTATACATTAGTGTACTCTTGGTGCTGTCAAAACTAATGACTTCAAAATCTTCTTGCAATTTGTTCAATGTTTTTATACCATGTTCCAGTTGATTAATAAAACAGCTCAATTCATATTTTGTTTCAAAAGAGATGATGAACTTGTGCTATAGATAAAAATCAGTCGCTATAGCCACTGGTTAGTAAGTCGAGTAAGAGATAGTCTCAGAAAGCATAACTGTCCGGAATATCTTGACGAATGTGTCGAAGGTTAAGGTCCCAGTGTGCAGAACATTTAGTTTCACTTTACTGAATGAAGGGATAAAACTCAGACGACGACAGACTAGGAATGTCAGCTAAGAAGGCACCGGAAAATAAGTGGAAGTTGAAAATAACATGGATTTTTGTCTGATATAATGAGAGACTATTCCGTAGCTTCTATTGTTTCATTCATGTTCGTTCAGCAATAGGATGTCGAATGCAAAATTAATAAGGTTGGCAAATACGCAAACGACATCCGAAAATATGGCTTCATTGTTTCATTTGAAGCCGATACTTAAGTGGCTCACATAAAGCATACCAGTATGACTAGTGGTTCTCTTAGCAAGAGTTATTCATGCTTCGTATGTTTTAATATTGATGCATCTATAGACTGTACACGGGAACGTTAACAGTAGATGCATATCATTAGCCCATATCATTAGTGCGTGAGTATATGGGTCTATAATTGGCTGAAGAACGTACAGCATAGGGGTTCGATTGAGACGTACGGTGGTTTTGAAGTAATCGTTAAATGATGAAGGCAGTTGATTTATGCACAAATTCACCAGTGTGTTTGCTCAAGTTTTAAGATGTGTGTATCTTGAAATGCTAAGTCCGTAGGAAGATGGGTAGAAAAGTGCTGAGCTGGGTTGACAATAATGCGGAGAGCTCTGTTTTGGAGGACATTTTAATCTTTTTAATCTTGTTGAGTAGTTCGAAGCCCATATCATATTACAATAAGCAAAATTTTGATGGATAATCGAATAGTATAAGCTTATTCGTATATGATTAGGCAGTAAGTAGGCAACTCTAGAAAATATACGTATACTTTTAGCAATTTTTGAAGAGATATTCTCAATGTGGTCGTTCCATGTTAGGTGTTGATCTACATAGACGCCAAGAAACTTAACAGAAGTTGCCTGTGGTATAGGAATATCGTTTAATGTGATGGTTTCTTTTGGTAGTATTACCTTTTTACGATGAGAACAAAATAGAACATAGTTTGTCTTTTTTATATTAAGGGATAATTTATTTTTTCTAAACCAGTCATATACTTTTTCAAGTTCTTGGTTCATTAATTGGAACAATCTGGAATAGTATCCCCAACGACATTCGGGAACGAACTAATTTTCACCTATTCAAACGTAGATTGCGTCACATTTGCGTGCCTATTTGATTGCCAGTGGTATGTTCTAATAATATTGTGTGTGCTAGTAAACTAGTTAAGTTTTGTTAAGGATTAAAAAATAGCAGAATTAACTAATTATTCGGTCTGCCACTCCAGTACAGCAATGATGTAAGGGTGACCCTCCTAGTCAGGACTTGTTCCCTTTAGGGTTCTCTACCCCGTTGTTTCCCAACTATTGTACTGTATTTATGATGCTTGTATTCTTTGTTTCTGTTGGAAAACAATAAAATTTATGGTTATAATTATGTTATGGTTATGTATATTCTATGGTGCAGCTATTGTGCTTAACTGAGAGAAAATAATGTATGAACCGGTTTAGCTACATTAGCTAGAACGTTCCATGCACCTCTTTGCGTGAGGTTGGCGGGGGGCGCATACCAATGGCGGCTTATTTAAGAGAATAATTATATCTCGGGCTACCTTGGTATACGTAGCACTGCATGGTTCGTCCACGGGGACATCAACAGGCGTGGCACCCGTTCGATATATTTTATGTTTTCATACTTACAATACTCACTTTTCATACTTATTATAAAAAGAGAAAGACAAACAGCCCAGGCCACCAAGAGGTAAAATTTATGAATCTGAAATGAAGGCAGTAGTGTCAACACAGTTGGTAAAGAAACTGGCGTTAATCGGATGACATTGAAACGCTATGTAAGAAAAACGAAAGTCAACCCGGATAGTTTGTAAAGCCAATTTTGTTGCAAATCAAATTTTTACCAGTGAAGAAGAAAAGTCTTATGACAAAGCAAATTTTTACCAGTGAAGAAGAAAAGTCTTTTTCACAATATCTCTTCGTGCTTCAAATCTACATGATCTGTCAACAACTACCTACTTCCCGACTACCTTATTACTATTGGCCTACACTTTCTGACTGTAGGCCTAATTAGATGAAAAAATGCATTTATATAAATATTATATATATATATATATATAAGTTTAGGCTGTCAAAATGTTGCGAATGGCATTGTCTTCATTATATCCAAAGTAACGTTTGCACTTTCTTCATTTCAAATAATCGTTTCCAACATTTCCTTTCTGATGCAGACAAACAGATTAAGGGCGGCCATTGGGGATCAAGGGTGCACATGGGTGGGATCAAGGGTGCCAACGAGTTGGCACACTTGATCCCTTATGGGTGCCTTGTGTTTTTAACTCTAAATTTTCGTAGTTCGTATTTGTGAAAACCACTTTATGCAACTTAGATAGAAAAATATAATTGTTATTAAATGGAATCTAATAAATCTTGATATCGATTTTATATTTTTTTTTAATTTGAATAATTCAAAAAAAGGATCAAGGGTGCCAAGTCTCCCCTACTCTTAAAGATGTACAGAACCTAAATTTAGCTTCTGAGGGTATTTATGACTGCCGTTCTACATTTAACACACAAAAAACAATTGCTTAATAACGATAGACTGGCTATACATGTAAATGACATTGAGAAAACCATAAGTTTATCGTTTTAAACACCTGAAAAGTCGATGAACATAATCAAAGGGAATCAATGCATTGATATAACACTAACTATAAGAAGTTAAGATCTCTAAAATTTAAAAAGAGATGTCATAAAAAATAATTTTTAAAATCTTTTTGGCCCAGGTCAACATTTTCCATAGGGGGTGTTTTGCCCCGCTTGGTGCTACCCTGTGATATTGCCCATATCATAAAAAAATTGATCTGTTAAAACCCCATTTATTGTGCACCGTAATTCGATATATGGCATACTGTAGACCTATATTATTTTGTATTAAGGGCTATGTCTAGCATTTTGGCACCATTAATGATACAGAATTAGCGGCCATCTCTTACAAGGAAACACAAAAAATTAATTAAAAAAAGAAAAATAAGCAAACCATCAAAAGACAAATGACTGACGATTATCTCAATAGGGTACAACTAAAAAATCCAGAACATTCATACAGTTCATTAGCCTACATGGCACAGGGGGACAGGGCCGGGAGGGGGCGCTTTGTCCCACTCACGTCACTTTGCATGCAACCTACTTCTTCATGCTATAATCTACTTTATATAAAACATGCTTTTCTCTAAATTCGTTAGAGATATTTTCTTTTTGTAAGTTATTAAGTTATTGTGGGGCGCGGTGGTGTAGGGGTATGTTCGGTGCCTTGCAGCCGGAGGGTTGCGGGTTCGAATCCACCTCAAGAGGTATATTTGGTGCCTTGCAGCCGGAGGGTTGCGGGTTCGAATCTACCTCACGCCGCCGCGTAGGGACCCTGGGCAAGTCCTTCACTCGCAATTGCTCATGCGCTTCGGCGTGAAACTCCGATTCAGTGTCCGCGCTGTAGTCGGGAGCGCCTCTGAGTAGAAATCTTGAAGGGGCGCTATATAAATATCTGAAATGAATGAAATAATATTTGTTTTCTGTCACTTTACGTTTAACGCAAAGACAATTTTTATGTTCCTAAGGGTTTGATCGTTTGTTGTTGTTGTTCTTCTTCTTATTTTTTTCTCATCTGAGGTATAAAACCGTATAAATAATAGGGTGGAGTGAAAAAAGCGAAAATTAGACATCCGTAAAGTAATAGCAACTAAATGTTGCCTTATGGTATGGGGTCAAAAATGTCGAAAAGATTTTTAAAATATTAATGTCTTCCGCCCCCACCAGAGGGTCAAAGTTACGAAAAATATAATTTTTTCGAGAAAATTGCAATTTTTCTTGCAAATATTTTTCATTTAAAACTAATTAATTGTCATTAAATACACCATTGGATAGAGCTCTTAAAACTGAATAAAACGATATATTAATATTATTGTCAGAACAGGCCCATATTTGTAGACGTTATTAACTTTTTACCATTTCCCATTGTTTGCGACATGTCGATAAGCCTGAAAACGGTTAAATACTAATAACGTTTTAATCCTTAGTGATATTTCCACCCATTAGTATGTCATTCGATTCAGCTCTGAACCGCCTTTCTAACAGTACTTAGTGATGCAGGGCTGTTTAACAGTAGACATTTGTTTTATTTTTTACAGTTTTAGAATAGTTTTGTTTGCAATCTGTCACTGATTCTGTTGTTATTTCAGCTGAATGCGCACTTTGTCCGAAGAATATGAACATTCCATGTTGATAGTGAATAATTGCGAAATGTCGAAGCATAAAAGCTACAATGCTTACTCGTTCTAAAACATAGATTTCGATGTTTGGACACAGACAGGAACTACGGCAGACTGTTCAACCCCCAAATGAGAAATCTGTCTCTGTTCAACTGGTCCACTACATTGATCTTCACTCTCTAAAGCTTCCTCTTCTGGGTTTAGGTAATTCCACTCGACGGAATCTTATGGTGAGTTTTCTAGCAGATATATTTCATGCTGTGGACCGTAGCCATATCACTCTACTCTCCATGTATGATATTAGTACGGCTTTTGACACTGTTGATCACACTATCCTCTTGGACCGGCTGGCTAAGTCGTTTGGGATTGAAAATGAGTGCGCTCCTCTGGAACGATGTCGCTTCCACAACTCGTTGAAATTCGTATCAAGTCTTGGCTCATCTCCAGGCTGCGTGTAATTCGAAAATCAGCGCATCAGACTCCATGTGTGGCGGGGGCGTCTAGCTGGTAATTCCAAACTAGTACAGAGATCCCAAAATTCAACAGTGAGGATGTGCAGATCGTCTCTTTAAAACCTGATAATCTTTATTCGACGATGGTCTAAGGTCAATGTCTAAAGCAGCAAAAATGTTGCAAATACAATACAGTGTACATACTCATTCAGGGAAGACTTTATTGCCGCAGGCCGTCCACATAATTATGTCGGTATTATTTGCTCACTAAATGTCCATGTTTGCATAGGCATATACAAAGGATGGTTTTGGCAATTTCCCATGAACCTTCCATTCAATCGGTTTATCCTGGAGGATGTTCTGAAGAGGGATATAACATACGTCGTCTCTGCATTTCCATGTGATTTTGCCATCTTTATCCGTTTCGCCCGTTCCTCCTCCGATCACAAAGACTCTTCCATTGTCAAGAGCCAAACCGAAGTAAACGACGTCGGTCTTGAACTGTTTTCTTTCTTGCCACGTTTCCGTCTCAAAGTTAAATATGAAACAAGAAAGGTCTCCAAGTAAAATAACAGATTTATCCCAAACTATTGCACCCATAGGGAAAGAAGAAGGCAACGGCATTGGTCTCGAAAGGACAGAACATGTGTTCTCTTTCGTGTTGTATAATTGAACGTGATTGAACGTTTTGTAATCTTTATCTGCTCCACCGAAGATATAGAGTGAACCTTCGAAAGGAACACAGTTTTCTGAGTTCTGGACACAGTAAAACAACTTTCCAGCGGTTGTGCTTTTATTGGTGACTGTGTTGTAGGCTTCAACGCTGTCCAGAACCCGCTTATTAGAATCCACAAATCCTCCACAGTTGTACAAGACTTCCTCGATAAACGCTCCACAGTGTCTACTTCGACCTTGAACTAAAGATGCGCATTTCTTCCAACCAGAAGCCATGTTGTATTTCCAGATTTCATCTTTATTAATTCCTATGCCTGTTACGTACATTGTGTTACAGTAAACCGCAGAGACAGCTACGGGTGCCATTGTAGTTAGTATTTGTTCTTCTGCTGAGATTTCATTTGACCGATGTAGATTTATTTTGAGAACGTCCTTCGTAATAGTGAGACCATCATTTATTCCCACGACAACTGCATAGTTCTCAAACTGGTGCAGTAGTATCTGTTTTAGCAGTTTAAATACACATAATTATCGACAACTGAAAGTTGAATACAGCATTTAATAAATTGTTTTTTTTCTATAGGCCATTCGTAATCGTAATCGTAATCGTAATCGTAATCGAGCATTCATATAGCGCCACTCAAATCAGAGGCGCTCTCGACCCGGACCAGTATCTTCACTGGTAAAGAGAGAGGCTTTCAGGCACTGGCGGAATTGGTCAAAAGAAATAGAGAAAAGGACAGCCCAAAGTGACACCAAGGACCCGGACAGAGGATGAGAAGGCAAACTGCGGGAAGTCCTGGGCAAGGGCCTCTAGGTCAATCTTGGCGAGCTTCTGGCGCGTGCCAAGCCAAATAAACTGGGTTTAGAGGAGTCCAGCCGCAGCCGATTAGAGGACATCCAGGTCTCCAGAGCCTCCATTGCCCGTCTCATGGACCGAACTGCGGTAATGGCTGCTGACGCAGGACAGTGCCTGCAGGTCATCCGCATAAGATTGGCTCAGAACAGAGCAAGCGGCCAGGAGAGGACTAAGATCAGCAGTATAATAGATAATATATAGAGGAGAGCCCAGCACAGAACCCTGTGGCAGTCCAAACGGGACAGGAACCCATGGAGTCCTGGTGGACCCGTAGACGACAGAGAAGGAGGAAGGAACCAAGCCAGTCAAGAAGGTTTCCAGAAAGACCAAAAAGAGGCAGAAAAGCGCATAAGGAGGATGCCGTGATCAACGCTGACATCAAATAGTGTTAAGAGGGTGGCCTGTGACCTATCAATAGCCCATCGATATCAGGGGCGGATCCAGGATTTCTGGTTAGGGGGGGCGTAAATACTACCAATCCAATCCCGTAAATATATATATATATATATATATATATATATAAATTATATATATGAAATTAGATCACGCAAAACTATAATGATACTTTTTATAGAAAATGTTATGGAACTTTAAAAAAATATATAGTTTCTCATATAAAACAACTGGTCTCCACTGAAGGTTAACAGTGAAACGATTATAAATCAGTTATCGGTTTTGATCATCGTAATCGTAATCTCCAAACTTCTAAAGCGCCACTCGAAAACCAAGCGCAGGGCACCAGCTTATTCACGAGCGCTGCGTCTAATCAGAGGGGTTGTCCAAAAGAGTAGTCCGAGGGAGGTCCGAGTCCGGTTTCCAGGGGATCAGTAATGGTCTCCTTTGCCTTCTGCAATATGTCCAAGTAGCAACATTGGCTACTCTAATTAGGAGCCACAACAGCTGTGGCATTGTCGCCAAGTGAAGACAATATTGTGAACTGAACAAGGTACAGGCAGCAGGCTCCTAGTATCATTATGTGGTCACCAGAAGTACCTGGCTGTGCCATTTCATGAAGGTAAGACTCAACATCGCCATGTGAAACTTTTTCAGACAGATGTAGGCCTACTGTAGTGCCATCCAACAAGGTAAGACTATCACGTCGGTCCCAAAGATACTGAACGATGTCACTTCTTATTGTAGCTGGACTTATGTTTTGCAGAGACATAGCTTCAATTGGTCAGAAATTGATGAAAATAGACAATTGCCATCTTCTTTGGGATTTAATGACACTATGTTGTTCTGAAATGGTAAATGTTCTGGTGCAAATGCTGAAATATTGCAATATCATTGATAAATGTATAATAATAATAATTTTCAAACTCGCAATTCTACATGCAGAATGTCTTCGTATTTGTTAAACTTCTTAGATTGTTTACTTTTTCCCCGGGCACTCCGGGCCCCCCTCACACCGCCGGGCCCCTGGGAATTTGCCCCTCCCCCTTTCGGCGGCCCTGGCTGCCCCCAACTAAAAATAATATAGTCGATGCCAGTTTATCATACGATAATTAACATAGTAATGATAGAAATTGAATACACTAGTATTTGTATAAAAATAGATTCAATAAGCAAGGGATGGATCATGCGCCTCATCCATGGACCGCACGCCACTGAGCGTTAAGAGAATGATTACATGAGTAGGCCTAGTTCTATATCCTTTATTTGCTTTTGTCCATAATATCGGCAGCTGAACGCTTTCGGCGGCTAGAATCAGCACGACGAATTTCAAAATTATAATCATATGCCATCTTTTGAGATTTAGGCCTAAGATAGGCCTATGTCTTACCAACGGCAGTCGGCTTATTCGCGAATGATAAAACTGCTTGTTTAAGCCGTTTTGACGGCGGACCACTCGACATATTTTTTAATTGACCAATTTCTATTTACGTAAATTTTGTCTGTACATGAACTTTGTGAATGACGTCACGCAAAAGTCATTGGTCACGTGCGCAACGTCTGCTAGCAACTCAGGTAAGTAGGTAAGAGAGCTCCGGTAAGATAGCTCCATTCTGCCGGTCCAGCTACTTCAAACATACTATTCCCAAATTGCAGTTATATTAGTTTTAGGTCAGTTTAGTTTGAGAACATTTGCTGCAGGTTTAGGGGGGCGTACGCCGGCTCCGCCCCCTCTAAATCCGCGCCTGGATATCAGACAGCAAGCGAACCAGCTATTGGGACCAACAATAGCGAAACTTCTAGACTAGGTCGTAGAAGTAAGCATAGGCTATCCAATCGAAAGACCATGGGCCGAGGACGGAGGACCGAAGGCAGGAACGACTGGGCAGAGAAGATACTGGGATACAATAAGCACTAAGATAGTGAGGAGCAGAGCCAGCAAAAACAGTGTCGCATAAAGGAGCAAACCTTGAATTGGATGCGCTTGCGGATGAGGAGCCAGTGAAGGGAGTCACGGATAAAATAGAATATTATGGTCAAACTTTGCAATGCCCCGTATGAGGCGAGCAGCAGCGTTTAGGATGGCCTGAAGCTTAGATGTATTTGTAGAGGAGAGACCAAGGTATATAATACACACCAGTTTGTAAAACAGCTAATTTAAATTATAATGAAAACACATATTATCTAGGCCTAATGATATTTTATTCTAATTTCAGCGCTTTTGTAAGGTACTACGATGCCCTGTAATAGGCATCTTGGTACATGCATGCATGCATGCTGACGGAGAGAAATTGACAGATGCGTAGGCTACACACGTGCATACATACATACGTACATACATATCACACATGTAAATAAACATACATAGTCTAATCTGAGCGTCTTATCTATTACCGCTCCTGAGTATACTGTCTTGAATGGGCGCTGTACAAAACTGCTTTAATAATTTGATCTTATGTAAAGCAGTTCTTTGCTATTTTATCTAATCTTATCTATTCCTAGCAATTCCTAGTCCTCTTAACAACGTCATTTAGGTCATGAACCTTTCGCATTTGACCTCTAAAGACCCAATTTATGCCAAATTAGTCATTACTAACCCTAAAATAAAGCTTGCATTATCACCGCTGTATGACCTCATGCACGCCCGTAAATGTACATGTAGGTTAACTAAAACTACCTGTAGAAAATATCTGTAGAAAATCACTTTCATTTTACCTCATATTAATGAGGTACTGCGCAACGAATGCGAAGCCTCGCAGTCGGACAAAATCATTTTTCATAGAATGTCCTTCATTCGACACGAAGAAACAGCCACGTGTGCAACAATTACATTTTTCTTATAGATATTAATTTCCAAATTTATACACTACCGTTATCTCAATGCCTGATATATGCATCTCAATTTAAAATTAAAATCGTTTCGCCACTACATGCAGAAATCCATGAGAAACTAAGACCGGATTTCAGCCCCGACCTCAGCAATGTTAGTGTGATGCAAAAATTTTAATATTAGAGTACTATGTTACCTTTTATTCAGTGTGATTTTCGTTAACGATAACGATAACGAAAATGTTCGTTAACGAAAATAAAATGATTTCGTTAACGATAACTATAACTATAACTAAAAAATATCATTAACTATAACTATAACTATAACGAAAATAACACTAACGAAAATTCATCTTTATTTTCGTTAATACAAAAAATAAAAATAGGAAGTGCAATATGGACGATACGACATAAATGAGAACGAAAAATGCGAAATTTTATTGTGAAATTTGTCAGTTACTTTGGAAACTCGTGTATTGATGAAGCTGAATGTACCCATGCTTCAAAGGTTTTCATAGCTCTGAGTAAATTGTGAAACAGCGTATTAATACGCACAATTTTGCTTATAGACTTAATTATTGTAACTAAGTAGTAACTAAAATTAACTAAAATAAAAATCCATTAACTATAACTATAACTATAACTAAAAAATAATACTAACTATAACTATAACTATAACTAAAATAAAAAATCATTAACTATAACTATAACTATAACTAAAATAAAACCTGTAAGGAAAATCACACTGCTTTTATTTGTCCCAAAACGTTGTTGAAATTCCGTAAAAGTTCTACTAAATCTGATTTTTGGAAAGAAACTTCGACTGATTGATGTGGACGACCAATGAATGCCTCGTGATCTCTTTCCAACTCGTTTGCTCTATCAATTATTTTATCCACCGAACTGCAGATATCTCTGGTCGATCCTTTCGCTCTAAGTTCAGTGCAATATGCTTCAAAACTTCTCAATATTGTGCACTGCATGTCGATTTCTTCCATTTTATTTTCCATTTCCTTTACATGATATGATTTTATTAGAGATAGTTCATGTAAGAGCGATTTCGTTTGTTCATCTATCATATTTTTAAATTCCTGACTTCTTTCAATTATAGCTGTTTCGTTCTCTGCTATTTTCTGAAGGAAATCTGTCTTTCTCATCTGCGCATTCATCTTCAGTGATAGCATTTCATCTGCATAGTTTGATGTCTTCAGTGCATATATTTCTATCATTTGGCGAAATTCTTCATCGGCTGTGGTGACATCTTTGCAATCATGTAACTTATGATTTTCAACAAAACAAGAAACGCAGACGATTTTCTTGCAGTCGGTGCAATAGTAGTCTAATAGTTTCCGAGTGTGTTTGCTACAGTATTTCATATTAATGATTCGTTTCATTTCTTCCTCTGTCTTGTTTCCAATTTTCAACGTTGGATCGTTGCTTTTCAGCGTAGTCTTGAATTCCAATAGGTTTTCCATGAAGAAGTTTTTCTGCAGACCAACGATTCCTTCTTGTGGAATAGTGAACTCTTCTCTACACAGTGGACAAGGCATCGTGTCTCCTGGTTTCTTCTGCTCCGTTTCTGCAGTGCGTTTCAGGCATTCAGAACAGAAAGTGTGAATGCATGGCAACATTCGTGGATCAGTGAATGCACTCATGCAGATTGAGCCAGGGGCGGATCTAGACTTTTTCTGTACGGGGGGCGATTTCTGTGGGTTCCCAAGAGCGATTTAGTAATTATATCAAACGCAACATAAATGCAAACAATTTTATACCAAGATGTTTGCAAATAGATGCCAACTGCAAAAGTAAATGTAATACCTATCAAGTATTGTGGATCTTTACGACAATTGTTAGAAGAATTAATAGTTCATTTTTATTAACGGTTTAGGCCTAGTCTAAAATAGTTTCCAAGATCAGAGGAATTTTAATTAAAACGACTTATCAAATTAATAGTTTCTCAACTTTATAACATGTTACAAAACAAATTCCACTCTTCTGTTTCCAATCTTTGTGATCAATCACTTTCTCCGCTTATATAATTATACTTAAATTTCTCGATCTCGCGTTCATGAGGGCTAAACCGGTTAACCCAGACCCATTAATCCTCACCCATTTGGTCTTTCAACCATGTTTTTAGTATACGTAATGAACAGAAGCTCCTCTCAGCTGATGCAAAACTGTCCGGTACCGTTAGAAGAATTATTAAATGCTTACAACATTTCGGAAGAAATTTCAACAAATTTTACACTGAAAAGAACCAAATTCTGGTAAAAATAATGGTTACATGTTTACCGATTGTGATTCATGAAACGGTAAAACGCCATTGTAGGCCTATGTAGGGCCTATTATAACTGTTAATTACAGCTGTGCGTAACCTAGGCGTCACCTTGGACCGAGGCTCAAATTGCGCCAGATCCGTACTGTCGCTCGCTCACTCACTGCTTCTGCTACCTCCACTCTGATGCATGCCTTCGTCACAACTAAACTTGATTATTGTTGCTCGCTCTACGCTGGCCTCCCGGCTGGTCGACTGGGGTGCTTGGATCGAATCTTGTGTTATGCTGCCTGCCTTATCGGCCGTATACTCAAATTTGGCCACGTCTCTTGATACATTCACGACGTTTTCCGCTGGCTCCCCTCTGAGCAGCGAATCGTATTGTATTTGATCATTTATAAAGCGCTTCTCACTGCATAAGCCTTTCACAGGCGCTCCCAGTGAGAGATACTCCGAGAGAAAAAGAAGGTTTTAAAGTGAGAGAAAGGTAGAGATGCCACCAGAGAGGATGGTAGAGTGCAAAGAAGGAGAAAGTCCATTCCATAGAGAGGGACCTATACAGGCAAAGGACCTGGATTGAGCCATTGTGGTCTTAACACAGGGAACGTAGGCTAATAAGAAGATCTGAGAGGACGCAATGACGTAGCAGAGATGGGACGGAAAATTTGGTGAAAAAGATATTTTGGAGCTAGACCCAGTTGAGATTTGAGCACGAGAATGAGAACTTTAAATTGGATGCGCAAACAGAGAGGTAGCCAATGACGTTGTTCAGCCATAAATGTAGAGATATCAGAGAATCGAGGAAGGCGAGATATAAGTCTCGCAGCAGCATTCAGAACGGACTGAAGAGGAGGTAGACGAACCTTGGGTAAGCCAACAAGGAGAAGTGTTGGAAGTAAGAAGAATGGATAAGCTTAGATATGTGTTCAGTGGATTATGTTTTAGATAGCTGCCCTAGTCTGGCGCTGCCTGTTGGGTCTCACTCCTGCCTATTTTCGTGAGCTCTTCTGCCCTGTCCTTACTGCTATTGGGGCTCTCGATCCCTCCGCTCATCTGAACAGGGTCTCCTACGGATCCCTTTTGCCCGTACCTCCAATAATATTATGCAAAACCGCGCTTTCTCGGTGATGGGTTCTTCTACCTGGAACGGCCTCCCTCTGGAGCTTCGCCCCTTTCCTAAGACCTTCGAATCTCTCCTATGATCTTTTCTCACCTTAAGTAGCCTATGTTCTTTTTGGTCGTACTGGAGTTGGGAGCGCCTCTGAGTAGTTTTCTTGAAGGGACGCTATCTAAATGTTCGATATGAAAGAATGAATGAATTTCATTCATGTTTTTTCAGTAAAGAGTAGGCCTAATAGCGTATTTAATTATTATGGATGGTCAACTACATTCTAGCGATTTAATTATTTCAATGAATGGTGTGTGCGTGTGTGCAGAGACTATATATTGGATAATTTAAAAAGACAACACAAATAGCAAGCAAATCCTCAAATTAAAAAAATAATTATTGGACTCTTAGGGGGGGCGATCGCCCCAATCGCCCCCCTCTGGATCCGCCACTGGATTGAGCATTTCTTTAGTTGTCTAATATTCTTTTCAGCTCTCTTTGCCGCATCCGCCATCTTCGCTTATCCGCAGTTCGTGTTAAACTGGACCAACAAATGCTTTAATTAAAATTAATGACCTCGACTTTATTTAATGAAAAGTGAGTTATGATTCTCTACAAAATGGTAATAACGCTTTAGACGCTGTGTCGATTCATACCTGGTTTGAGTCATCTGTGGAAGAAATTGTTTTTCATATTCGAAGAAATGAGCGGTCTATAGTATTAGCTGTGCTGAGGTTGGCTGGTCTCTTTGAAAGGGATCAATAGCTTAGACAAGAACTCGTAATCGCAACAGTAAATTCCAAATTTCTAAAGTCCTACTCTAAAGCTAAGCGCAGAGATTAACAATAGCATCTATTGTCTACAGGACGATATTCGTTACAGAAGAAATGTCTCGTTTTACTCGCAACAGCTGCGATGAATTAGGCCTAAGTAGTAGTAGTAGGCCTACTCTCTGTCTAACGACACTGTGTGATAACAGATCATTAGCGTCGCCCTCCTTCTTTAGCCAGGCTTGGGACTGGCACTGTCAAATTGCGAGCAGTGGCGGAATAAAGTAATATTTGTGGCGAGTATACTCTTAAGCCTCAGAGACGCAAATAGTTTGCAATGTATTGACATACCTGTTTTTATTTGTGGAAACTAGAAATGGTTCAGAATTCTTGTCCTCAGCCTAAAACCCAGAAATACAAAAGTTTCAGCATATTACACATATTCATTGGCGACCCATCGAGCAAGGAATCCAGTTTTATATCTGAGTATTGGACCTTAGTCCAATGGTCTGACTTTTTAAACGTTGCGTATCTGTCACGTGAACGCTGATCTGCCGTATATTGACCTTCCTGCCTTAGGGTTAATAAACAGACTGATCTTATAAAATACAATATGATTAAAATGAGTTGCATCAGTATTGTATTTATTGTATTGTATTTATAAATTTATAAAGCGCCTCTCACAGTGAACACCAATCAGAGGCGCTCCCAGTGCGAAAGACTCCGAGCGAAAAGAGTGGTCTTAAGACTGCGAAAAGAAGCACCTGGCCCACCAGATAGTATCAAAGAACGAGTTGATGAAGGGAGTTGGTTCCATAGTGAAGGGCCAATGAAGGCAAAAGCTCGAGATTTAGCCATAGTAGTCCTCGGTCGTGGGACTATAGTGAAATATTTTATAGGTGCAAATGTTTTGATATAGGCCCTACCTAATTTATTTGTGGAAACTATAAATGGTTCCGAATTCTTGTCCTCAACCTAAAACCCAGAAATCCAAAGATTTCAGCATATTACATATAATCACCCACTTTTAGTCCACGGTCCGACAGTAACATTATTGGCCATTCCTTATCCTTCAGTTGTAATCGTTTTCGTAATCACGATAGGCCTATTTATTGTATTGTTTTACTCGCAAAATATTATTCAACTCGTCTTTTGTTTTCTACAATTCTTTTTCTTTGCACATCAATATCGACCCAACATCGACCGCTAGGGTTTTCCTAGCCTCGCTTTCTATCGACTCTCGACTCCAGGCCTTCAACTGCAACCTTCAACGACCTCGATCCTCTCTTCTGACCACTCCTTCGAACACTCCCCCGTTGCGCTCGACTTTCTTCTAGTCCACGCCTGGCTTCCCTTACACGTGCGACTAGCCCAACAGCCCAACAACTCATCAACTCATGTAGCGCTACTTACTTTCCGCTACACTCCTCCCTCTTTCCCAGGGGACACCCCAAAATACTCCAGACTTACTAATTACATCTTAACAACACGATTTCATATAAAAGTGCATTTTACACAAAACACCTTAACTACACTATCACCACTAATTACTATCAATACACTTCCTGACTTAGTTATCTCAAATAAATTCCAATACACTCATTACAACAAAAGAGACTCGGTAATCTTTTCCACATGACTCACAACTCATCAAAAAATCCTCTAAACACAAAACCGAAATAATTTACAGAAATATAACACAGACACAACATAACGCCAAAATCAAGCCTTCTAATAAAACGCAACTACTATTTACATCTGTCCACTTTTCAATAAAAACATCAACTTTCTTAATTAAAATCCACTATGTACAAACACTTCGACTCAAATAATCAGATAATAATCAGGTACTCAAATAACAATATTACCAACAGAAATGAAAAAGTGAGCACGCATCTTATCAACCTACAATTTTGGCACTGGGACTGTCCTAGATACTGAATAGTCTCGAAACATTGACCAAACAGGCTCTCTAGAAGTTTCATCATTCCCCAAACAATTCCGAGACACTCCTTTTCAAAGGTAGCATACCTCACCTTCCTCGCAAGTAAGTTCCTGCTTATAAAAGCCATGGGATATTTTAGCCCCTCATCACCCTCCTGAAGCAAGACATCACCAATCACCTTACAAGCATATTTACTTTCAGATTTAGTTGGCTTTAATGTGATCACTTCTTCTCCAAACAATTCACTTGGTGCTTCTTTCCGAACTTCTTCCTCAGCCTTTCCTCCTTCTCGTTTTTGTATGGCAGCTTCTACTGCCTCCTGCATTTCAAGTACCTCCGCTTTTTCTTCGACTTCTAAATCAACTGATGCAGGTTTAATATTTATCAAAGGTCCTTCAACTCTGACCTCATCAATCTTACATTCGGCCAATACCTCTTCTGTAAACACATCCATTTCGAAATCTTCTTTAACCTCTTCTCTTATGAACTCTACAGCTGACACTTTGGCTGTAATCTCCGCTTCATATTTCTTTTGCCTGTTTATCAACTCGTTCCTCGAAACATCACTTCCTAACTCTGCAGGTATCCTCAATTTAACAGCATTCACATTGCTATTTCTTTGTTGTCTTGTTTCAACAGTCTGACTTTTCTCTACTGTGTCCACTGTCTTTCCTTTATTCTGCGTCATCCAGTCATCGAGTAACTGACGAGAAGTCGTTGCCCCCGGAATATTTCCAATGACAACGTCATTCAAGGGCTCCCTCATGCATAAAGCTCTTACAGCTCCACTAAAGTATGGCGTAGTCAAATCGATCAAAGCAATTGGTGCCCGCCGGCAGTGATGGGCACAATTCTATTTTGAAAATACTTTTCTATTTTCAAAATAGAAAATACTATTTTATTTTCTATTTTCAAAATACTTTTGAAAAGTATTTTGAAAAGTATTTTCAAAATAGTTTTTAAAAGTATTTTGGAGAATTCAAAATACTTTTCCAAAATACTTTCCAAAATACTTTTCTAAAGTACTTTTCAGAAATAAATCTTACAAAACTTCTGCCAAAATTATCACTTTAATGTAAAAATGCTTAATTAACAATATTCTGGCCACATCAACTTGTGATACTTGCGAGTTTGTTGTATCAGGCTCTGTTTGGTCTTCTTTTCTTTGCATGATACATACCTATATCAAGAGGTGTTCTTGGTGAACGAGAGTTTTCCATTGCTAGACCTACATTTTGGAACTCCCTTCTGTGTATGTGCGCTCTGATCAGTGTTAATTTCGTTCTCAACTTAAAAATTGTCTCTTTGAAACCGCTTATCCACCATCATAGTCTGCCTATCTGTCTTAATGTTAAGGACTGATCTCCTGGATATTGACCTGATTATGGCTTGATTTTGGTGTGCCATCGGTCCAATCCTTGTGCATTAGACACCGGCACAATAGAAGTTTCTAATTGCAATTACAGTTATATCAATGCTTCAATTAAGTCATTAGAAACTACAGATCACTGTCAAGAACACTAATGCGATGTAACGGTAGACACTAGTGAGTAGCAATAAAAATAGAAACTGTTGATTTTACAAAAGTATTTTGAAAAACTATTTT
Organism: Aporrectodea caliginosa; assembly: GCA_020284085.1. Taxonomy (NCBI): domain Eukaryota; kingdom Metazoa; phylum Annelida; class Clitellata; order Crassiclitellata; family Lumbricidae; genus Aporrectodea; species Aporrectodea caliginosa. Next base: position 1,249,439 of record JACEVL010000075.1, read on the forward strand.
CAAAAGTATTTTCAAAATACTATTTTATTTTCTATTTTCAAAATACTTTTGAAAAGTATTTTGTAAAAGTATTTTCAAAATACTTTTGAAAAGTATTTTATTTTGTATTTTCAAAATACTTTTGAAAAGTATTTTGCCCATCACTGCCCGCCGGACTGTTCCATCGATCAGCACACACGTCGTTTTTTCCCCAGTGAATTGTTCTTGTTTCACCAAATCAGTCCTCACCACCACAGTAGAACAACCCGTGTCCCTCAAAACTCTTACCTTCTTCTCACCTAAAAACCCTTCAACCACTGGCATTAAACTTTCCCTGGTATGTGACGTACATGCAACAACTGGAAGTTTACATCCGCACACTAATTCAACCTCATTATCCATCAATGCCCCTCCACGATGTTCCAAACACCGCGCAGACTCCGACTCCGGTAACGCTCCCTCTCTATTTTTTTGCCTTTCTCTTCTCGGAAAAATCACTTCCCCCGACCTTGACATGTTTGCCTGTGCTCCCTCTCTTCCATGAAAACCTACCCGAGATGACCCCGACTGATACCCATTGAATGACATCGCTCCTGCCTTATGTTTATAAAAACAGTTCGTCGAGATATGATTCCCTTTCCCACAAATGAAACAACGCTTCCCTAGATTCTTTTGTGGAAACGCTGGCTTACCTCTTTCCAGCGGTTTAACCCTACCTTCTTCCTCCGTTCGACCATTTCCTGACGCTACTTGATTAACATGCGCTTCAAGATATTTCTCAGCCAAAATGGCTAAATCAGCCAAAGTGGTTGGCGCTCGTTCCTTCAGAAACACAGCTAGATAACTAGGGCATGTGTTAATATATTGTTCCCGGATAATCAAATCCCTCAACCCTTCAAAAGTGGCATCCACCTTCGCCAACGCCATCTCCATCGAAGAAGATACGATTCTAATCTTGCCAAAAATTGTGCAGGTGTTTCTCCAGAATCCACCTTAACCGATCTAAACTTTAACCGAAAACCCTCCTCCGTTAATGGAAATCTTTTAAGCAAAGCATCTTTCAAATAATCATAATCCGTTGCTTTCTCTGCAGGCCATCTAGAGTAAACATCTAATGCCCTCCCCTTCAATAAAGCCGATAGAAAAATCGCCCATTCCTTTCGCTCCCATTTTTGAACTTCAGCATATCGTTCAAACCGCTGTAGATACGAATCCATGTTGTCTTTCCCCTCCTCAAAAGGAGGCATCTTGGGCCCTTTTACCCTATACTGTTTTCCAAAAGAGGCTTCCTGCGAAAATAATATCTCCTGACCATCCATGTGTTTATCTATCTGCAAACGCTTGTTTTCCAATTCTAATCGTTCAAGTTCCTTTTCCACTTTAAATTTCTACAATTCTGTTTTCTTATCCAACTCTTTTAATTTCACTTCCGCCTCCTTTACTTCCAACTCCCTCTGATCTCTTCGTAAACGTTCCGCCTCCAAAATTCTATCCTTCTCCTCTCTCTCACGCTTAACCTCTCTCTCTCTAGCCCTCTCCTCTCTCTCCTTCTCCTCCCTCTCACTCGTAGCCTCTCTCTCTCTAGCCCGCTCATCCCTCTCTGCAGCTTGTTGCTGACGTATAAAATCCAGGAGGGACTCCCCAGTAAGCCCCATACCTTCGCCCACCTCTTTCAATTGCGCTAAAGAAGTCATGGTTACCCTTACTCACACAAACAACCAGTTCTATGCAATGTGATAAAACACCCTATCAATAACAAACCAAGAAGGAAAAATGAAAACCTCTGATAGGAACCACAAAGCCACAAAGAGATGTGTAGAAGGCCGCAGCTCTCAAACTGACAGGTAGATGCGCGACTGAGGTAAGTTCGTAGCCAGCAGACTTACTTCGTAACCGGCAGACTGACCGTGTACACCGGCAGAATGATTCGTTGCCGGCAGACTGACTTCGTAGCCGCCAGACTGGTTGATTGACCTCGCAGACTGGTTGACTGACCTTGCAGACTGGTTGACTGACCTCGTAGACAGGTTGACTGGCCTTGCAGAATGGTTGATTGACCTCGCAGACTGGATGGCTGACCTCACAGACAGGTTGACTGGCCTCGCAGACAGGTTGACTGCCCTCGTAGACAGGTTGACTGGCCTTGCAAACTGGTTGGCTGACCTCGCAGACTGGTTGACTGTCCTCGCAGAACGCTTGTCTGACCTCGCAGAACGGTTGCCTGGCCTCACAGACAGACTGGTTGACTGTCCTCGCAGAACGCTTGTCTGACCTCGCAGAACGGTTGACTGACCTCACAGACAGACTGGTTGACTGTCCTCGCAAAACGCTTGCCTGACCTCGCAGAACGGTTGACTGACCTCACAGACAGACTGGTTGCCTGTCCTCGCAGAACGCTTGTCTGACCTCGCAGAACGGTTGACTGTCGTACGTACGAATTTCGGCAGGCTCGCCAAATGTGACGAAATTAAAATATTATTCAACTCGTCTTTTGTTTTCTACAATTCTTTTTCTTTGCACATCAATATCGACCCAACATCGACCGCTAGGGTTTTCCTAGCCTCGCTTTCTATCGACTCTCGACTCCAGGCCTTCAACTGCAACCTTCAACGACCTCGATCCTCACTTCTGACCACTCCTTCGAACACTCCCCCGTTGCGCTCGACTTTCTTCTAGTCCACGCCTGGCTTCCCTTACACGTGCGACTAGCCCAACAGCCCAACAACTCATCAACTCATGTAGCGCTACCACTTTCCGCTACAATTGTATTTACGAATTTCTAAAGAGCCTCTCACAGTACAACCTAATCAGAGGCGCTCCCAGTGGGAAAAGCTCCCCGAGAAAAGAAAAGTCTTAAGAATGAGGGCAAGACAGAAGTACCCCCAATTAAGATCATAGAGCGAGCGATAGAGGGAAGATCATTCCAGAGCAAAGAGCCAACACACGTATAAGGGCGGTATTGGGCAGTAGCAGTTCAAGTCCGAGGCACCAAGAGGTCATGTCGGTCTAACGAACGGAGAGGGCGACCAGAGGCAGCCGAAAGTGGACCACGGATAAGATCACAAAGATAACGTGAAGCCTGACCCAAAAACGTTCTGGAAATAATAAAAAAAGAACTTTAAACTGAATACGGACAATGAGAGGAAGCCAGTTGTTCGACCATGAAGGCTGAGATATGTGAGAAGCATGAAAAGAATGTCCTGTCTTGCAAAGTAAGTACTTGTCCTCACGAGAAGCTGGCAAGAGCTGATGAATGCAAATGGTGTTTATAATGAGGCGATAGAAGTTTGGGAAAGAAGAGGAACCAGGATAGGATTTGTGGAAAATGAGTGTTCTTAGTTCATGTGAGATCTCTCTGCATGGATAGCAAGTGGGGTAGCTTTTGTGGTGTATGCAGGAAGGATCAGATGACTGTCGTAATTCTGACGAGAGTTTTAATAATTAGGTCGGTTCACCTGTCAGTCATTAAAAAACGTCATTCTAGGTCACACTTCTTTACATGGGCTTAATTGTATGTAAAAGCTTCCACAGCGGCGCCGTTTCTAAAGGCACAGGGCATCAACCGATGGCATGATTGTGTGTGTTCATGTGTTCATCAGAACCAAGGCGAAGGTCGTCTCATCAGGTCAATTTCCAGAAGATCATTCCGCTACAACAGAGAGGGGGCCTATGGGAGCTAAGCAATTAAATCGTGCAATTAATCCACCGTAATTCTACTCTATAGGCAAGTGACGACACTTTTAGGCCTACCTGTGGTCACGCAGGGTCACTCTTCCTAGGCCTATATTTGAATTACGACACGTAGACCATATAGGTTAACATCTCCATATTGAAAATTGGGTTGACACCTTCTGTGATCGCCTTTAAAGTCTTGCTACAATCGTCATGCTTGATCGCCACCTATTGTGGACTTTGCAGAGAAATTACGTACATGTAGAGTCTAATGAATTACTCTTTTGTTTTGGTTATAATTATTGTTGCTGCATCGGCTTTAATCTAGTAATCAGTTTACTTCAGTGGCTGTCCGCTTTGATGATTATTCTTGCGTAACGCAAACTGATAGGCAGAAACCTCTTCACAAGTCAGCTGAATTGGATAGGGATCATAGTAAGGTCAATGGCATATTTCACGTTGATTGGCCACAATCTGAAGGTTACGAGTTGTTCATGCTGTAGTATTCAATTAATTTATTTAAATGTTGTTGTTCAAAGTTCCAATAAGTGTATCATTAAACAATCCACTTTATAGCGCATTTTCCTCAAAGCAGATGCTGAACTGATGGTATATTTAAAATATTAGGTGCTATAGCAACTGATTAGTAGGCCTAAGTCGAGCAGGAAAAATCACTGGAACGCTCAGAGTGGACTACTGTTGTCAACTGGAGGGTGACAGACGGTATATGGTCAAATAGATACAGATAAACGATAACCTGTATCAACAGCATCGCTATATATGTTTCCTGTGTAAATAAACTGTCGACTTTTGTGATGATTTCAGTTTTAAATTAATCTTTATCCACTTCATCGTCTTCTACATCATCATCATAATCATCATCATCATCATCTGCATCATCGTCACAATTACCGAAGCCAAATGAAGAAGCGCAATGATAATCATTTTTGTCATGACATAACGTCGTTAAACAGAAACTGCTTACCTGCTGCTAGAAATTATAATGATTAAGTCTCTTGTAGGGTTTTAGTGCAGCTTATCAATGTTACTTCAACCATAGGCCTACGTTCACCAGTCGATCATTAAATTCTGTTAGTTAGCTTTATTTTCAGGCTATGTTCAAATTAAACGCCAAACAAAGCTGCCTATTGTGGTTTTAGAAACCTGTTTAGCATTACATTAGACATTATCTCAATAATTGTTCGTGATCTTGTTTTCTATTTGAATGTCTCGCTGTCTGTGAATCAAGGTCCTAAAACAAAAGCGTTATCAGCTTCGACCTGAGCTGCCGAGAACCAGACGGACTGGATAAAATCAGCCAGGGCCTGGCAAATGAAAGATCTAGCATTCAGGAAAGAAAATGTTTGTTAGAAATAATGTTTGGTAGGAAATTCAAATTGCGAAGGAGCCGAACTAGACAATCATTAAAACACTACAGCTGCAGTGTAGCAATGTAGCAATGTAGCATCTGCTGAATGCAATGAACAGCGAAAGCTATAAAAACATTATGCTCTCTGTTTAATGTAAAAATTCAGTTACCATAAATCTACCAATAGCTCATGTTGCCGTTTCTCTGGAGTTCTTGATAGCTGCTCCCATTACTGGCACACTGAACTTGCGTCTAGTGCTCTTAACTACTTTCATATGTTTTGTTCATCTTTGCGTGTTAACAAGGCATTGAATTCTTGAATCAAGGCAACTCCCGTTCTGCAAGATCGTTCACAACCTTCACAGAGGTGGCAACCATTTGTTCTTTAGATATGATTCTTGGAGTAGCCATTCGCTGGAGTCAATTTGCAAGAATTCCTCACCCAGGATCTTATAAAATGCCGTGTACAGTAACATGGCGTAGTCATGTAGTACCTTTGTTTCTGGATTGACGAATAGTGAATCCGTTTAGGAGGTTCATCGTACCACTCAGTATCTCTTACAGTAAAGCCATGACCAGTAATTTCTTCTCTTCCACCGAGAAGAAGCGCTGAGCGTTTGCTTGCGTTTAATAAAGAACATTCCTACTTCTTACTTACTTAGAATCCAAATCCTAAAAGTAGCTCAGACTGGTATCATAATTAATTGGCGACAAAATGCTGCGGTGGCACCTTCTGCGACCTCCATGTCAAGGTATACCGGCAGACTACAAAGCAAGGGAACAGATAATTTCTTGGAACAGCTGCAGATGATGTTCTCTGGACCCAGTATCTGACATACACGTTACACAGCAGCCAATAAGAGACAGACCTCACTGAGATGCTTCCTTATTTGTTCGCGATATTATGGACCACACGACTTCCTGGATTCGGAGGACCCAGGATGCAATGGTTCATACTGTTTGCGGAATAGCCACAGTATCATGGAGTTAATGGTTCTGGCCATCCAGCGGGCACGGTGAATTGCTGTTGGATATCAGAAATGGATTCCACTGTGAGACGTTCCATTAAAGAAAGCAATCGACAGTTCCAGCAGTTCACAATAGTCATCTGGCGCTTGGGATGTTTCCAGCTGTGCTACTCCAAACTCTATGACACTGTTTTCTATGGAGCGATAATCATGGATGTCATCCTTTCATCGTCATGGGCTGTGGAAAAATCTCAGGTATGAATGAAAAAAGAAGCTTGATCTATTCGTTGCTAGAAAATCTTTGAAATGGCCAAACCGTTCTATTGCAGGAGACTTTGAGACATAACAGACGTGGTGCGGCGTGTTAAATGTTGGAACTCGGATCATGCTGGATCTGTCCTGATGAAGAAATACTTGAGCAGCCTTCCCTTCTTCTTCCTTTTATCCGATCTATCCGACGATTTTCTCGCTGCATCCACTTCAGGAGTGATCACATTCACTGTGCCTATATAATTATCACTCTCGTCTTTGAAGTTCACGGATCTTCCTCAGGATCAGGTGACAAGGTAGTACTGTTGCTGTCCGACAATAAATCCATCACAATAATCATCACCTTCCTGAATATCAGCTTAGGTGGTAGTGATGATGTCACAAAGTTCTGCGTGTTTTGTCTCCACTGAATGATTTGCTGCAGTTGTTTTAAGCCTCTACACGCATATTTTCTTGAGTGTGGTTTCTATCTACTGCGGGCTATCGTTCCTCTCCGACGATTTTCTCGCTGTGCCTCCAAAATAAATGCTCGTGCTCAATTTTTATTAGGAAGCACTGTTAAACTAATTATCCAGGTGGTCTTGAAACATTTCCTAATTTGCAAAAATTTTCCAATGCATAATTTAAGAATAAATGGTTTAAAACGACAAAAATGCACTTTTACAGAATTTCAACTGGTTTGTGCAAGTTCTAAATATTGTTCGATCTTCAAAATATTTTGGCTATAGAGTCTCAATATAAGCCATCACCAAATGGTTGGTTGGAGGATTAGAAAAAATATACATGAAAATTATCCATTAGGGATGGGAACACCCTACACCCTGTTACTGCTTTGGGCCTGCGTCTCTCAGACGAGGAAGTACGAATCGCAGTCGGAGTGAGGCTAGGGACAACACCCTATGAACCACATTTATGCCACCACTGTCGAGAACAAGTCGACGCAAGAGGACTTCATGGGCTGGTTTGCAGAGGAGGCGGCGGAAAGAAAACATCAACGACACAGTATGTTAAACGACGTCATATGGAGAACACTTGGCAGAGCAAAAATTTCCTCACAGAAAGAACCTCTCGGCTAGGGTGGTTCATGGTCCCATGGTAAAAAATGAAGTTCAAGCTAGAGTTCAAGACACCCCCTCAGTTTTTTACACCTGTTAATCGTACCATTCTGGCAAAATTTCAGCTTCCTACTCCCACTGGAAGACAGTGCTCACAGACCCTTCCCCTTTACCATATAGAACTAACAGTGCGATAGGTTAGAAAATACGCATAACGTCTTGAAATCTTAAATTATGATAAGATTATTAATTTACCAATGTACACAAACACAGTAGTTATGGCATGTTAGCAATATTATTTGCTGCAAGGAAACATAAACAATCAACAACTCTCAAATGATGTCCCAAGAAGTACATATATGTGTCGCAAAACTTCAAATCTTCAACACTGAATCTATTGAAGATTCTTCGTAGTATCAGTGGGATCAGCCGTTCTGTTAGCCTCAAAAAGTTGCAGGAGGAACTGCAAGTTGTTGAGGCAACAACTTTCCTCATCATCTGGAGGAGGATATTCAATTCCCCAAAGAACTTGACACCGTGTTCAGCAATGCTCTAATCCATTTTTCCACGTTCAATATTGATAGTCTGTGTTCTCACTCCACTCGACTGGTGGAAGGGGGAGAAATGAAACACCTACTTTAGGGACTGGAGTAGCTTTGCTCTTTGTAGTAAAATCTCTGAGGCTTGCTTCCTCATGAAGTCTGTTTGCCCTGCCTCTCACAATCTGTTCACTGGACTCATTGGACATTCTGCACAATCTTCGTTTTCTGCCATTTCCTTCCTGCCATATTGTTGAGGAAGGTGATGGTGGATTCACGGAAATTTTGTGTTTCAGCATTTGGCTCCAGTCTCTGCAATTTGTCATATGCCACATTTCCAAAGCAGCCTTAAAACTCTTGAATATTGGTAGGATGTGTGTAGGTAACTTAAAGGCACAAAAGTGAAGACCTTGGCTAAGATCGCTTCCATGATATGGTGACAGCAAGCCAATCACAGGAGCTCTCGACCAATCATATTTTCCAGAAGAACGCATGCTCCATTCATGCGACCAGTGTTCACAGAAGTACTGTCAAAGCTCATGACTTGAACTTTTTTCAGTCAACTTCAATGTCTCCAGCAGATCATTACTAGCCTTGGCTTCATTAAAACATTAAGTCCTCTTCCAAAGGCCAACTTTAGAATTCCTAGCAGGTTATCCTTGTCACCTCCAGAAACCGGCGCTGGCAGGCGGTCTAAGTCATTGATTTAAATAATCTCAGAAAGCATTTACCTACCCTGTTAACCACCAAGGGACAATCTGGTATAGATTCGCCTATTACGGAATTCATTTTTAACTTTCTAAGTATGTATGTATCTATGTATATATGCATTATATATCTTTGTATGTATTTATCAATGTATGAAATGCTGCAGAATGCCGTTGAAATGCAATCAAGGATATGAATTCTGGACTTTCGTAGTGCGTTAACAATACTTTTTGTACAAATATCAAAGAAAAGAAAATTCAACAAAATATCTGTAAATGAACAGGAAGTAGATAGCAGGATCTGTAATAAGAACTGCATTGAGTCATAGATATAAAAAGTTAGTAAGAGAACATAACTGTTTAATTCCATAAGAAAGTTACCAAGACAAACACAATAATTTGCAACACATTTATTTTGCTTTAACACAACGATTACAATGGTGTAAGTTTATGTCATTGAGCATCATCTTCCAGTTGAAGTAGGAAGCTGAAATTTTGCCAGAATAATACAAATGACAAGTGTAAAAAATGTAGGGGGTGTCCTCGCCTCTAGCTTCACTTTTATGTTTTTGGACCACCCTAATGTGCAGCTTATCTCTTTCAACCTAATATTCCAACATTTAGCTGAATATGACGAAAGGTCAATGTCAAAAGCAGCCAAAAGTTTAAAATACCATTATTCAGTGTACAACTGTACATACTTATTAAAATTAGGCTCTATAAGAAAGACGTTAGTATTATATGCTAGACTAAAAAGCGTATCTTTGCATATGCATAAACATGCGATGGTTTTGGCAATTTTCCGTGAATCTTCCATTCGATAGGTTTATCCTGAAGGATATTCTGAAGAGGGACATAACGTACGTCGTCTCTGCATTTCCATTTTGACGGTTCCCTGCCTCCGATGACAAAGATTCGTCCATTCTCAAGAGCCAAACCAAAGTCAAAAACGTCGGTTTTAAGCTGTTCTCTTTCTTGCCACATTTCTGTTTCAACGTTAAATACAAAACATGTATGGCATCCAAGTAAGATAACAGATGTTTCCCAAAGTACAGCTCGCATAGAGTCATAGGGTCGCGGCATTGGCTTCGAAAGGACAGAGCATGTGTTTTCTTTTGTGTCATACACTTGAACGTGATTGAAGGCTTTATAATCTTTATCTGCACCACCGAAGATATAGAGTGAACCTTTGAATGGAACACAGTTTCCTGAGGCCTGAACACAGTGAACCAACTTTCCAACGGCTGTGCATTTATTAGTGATCGCGTTGTAAGCTTCTACGGCTACGCAATCGGCAGAACGCACCAATCCTCCACAGATGTACAGAACTTCACCGATAAACGCTGCGCTGTGTTTACCTCCACCATAACTCATAGAGGCGCATTTCTTCCAACCGGACGCCATGTTATATTTCCAGATTTCATCAGCAGAGAGTCCTGCTCCAGTTACGTAGATGGTGTTACAGTAAACGGCGGCGAATGATTCGTACCACAATGCAGTCGGTATTTTTCCATGTTTTGAGATTTCATTTGACCTATGTAGATTTATTTTGACGACCTCCTTCGCTTGTGTAAACGGATTTTCACCTAATCCCACGATAATTGTACAGTTCTCAAACTGTGTAGTGGTTTCTGTTGAAGCAGTTAAAGCACACATATTTACGTTTCAAAGTTGAACACAGCATTCAATTAATTGCTTATTTATATGGGTCATTCTTATAGGCCTGCATTATTAGTTTGTAAAACATCCATTCTCAATTCTAATTAAATCACATAGAATCTCATGAAATGGGATTCTAATTTAAGCGCTTTTGTAAGATACTAAAAATGCGCTGTATTAGGCATTTTGGTACAAACAGCATGCATATATGCTGAAGGAGACCAATTGACAAATACATACATACATACTTACATACATACATACATACATACATACATACATACATACATACATACATACATACATACATACATACATACATACATACATACATACATACATACATACATACATACATACATACATACATACATACATACATACATACATGCATACATACATGCATACATACATACATACATACATACATTTGCACATATGCACATACATACAAAGGAATGGAATCGACTACCACTTTCTCTTCGTAGCTCAACTTCACTTCCTTCCTTCAAAAAGCGGCTCAAAACTCACTATTTCTCCTTGGCTTTCAAGGATTTTGAAATCTAAGTGCATCTTCACCTGGCGGCTGACTATCCGCCCCTCAGATTCACATTTCGGTGTGACCTTGCGCGCGTTACAAACTTATTTAATAATAAAAATAATACAAACATAATTGCATACATGTATTCACACAATCACGCATGTATATAAACATGCATGGTCTAATATAACCTGAACATATCTTATCTGATCTTATGCTAGGCAGATCTTTGCGATCTTGTCTATTTTTATCTTTTCCTATAAATTCTTAATCCTCTTAGCAACCTGAATGTTATCATAAACAATATGTAATTGCACTCTGAAAACACGATTTTATGCTAAATTAGTCGTTATTTGCCCTAAAAAAGCCTTAATTTTCGCCGTAGTAAGACAGAGTTTAGTGACTATTTTAAATATAAGATTGATTTAAAATGTTTTCTTACAACGAGTACAAATATTTACAGCGAACTGTCTAACAGCGATACATGAGCAACTGGGCTCTTGGGGGACAGTTTATTTGATGTAGTTCGTGCCTCTACGGTTGGTATGATGCTGTATTGCTCGCCTGTGTGGTGGGGCTTTGCGAGAGTGCAGGAACGGGAGGCCCTTGAGGGAATTATTCGATGATTGGTACGCCAAGGGTACTTACCTCCATCTTCTCCCTCATTTGAAACTCTCTGTAGCAATGCGGATACTAGACTCTTTGCCTGTATTCTGCACAATCCTTGGCATGTATTGCATAAATTGTTACCGCCGATCAAGCAATCGCGCTACTCCCTACGGCCACGGTCCCATAACCGTGAGCTTCCCATGTTTGACAACCTGTCTCAGAAATGCTTCCTTGCCCGGATGCTATACAAATAAACTATGTTTTCCCTAGCTCTGGCTATTTAAACCGTTCATTCTCCCCTATGACTAGCCCTAGCTCTTCCTCCTCCATGTTCCCCTGATGTACAATAAAGCTTCTCATTTAATTCATTGGTTGCATACATGTATATAAATTTTTGTTTATTTGTTGAATGTATTAATCTTGCCATGTACAGTGCTGTGCGTTTGCTAGTGCTTCTTAATAAAGGATATACTTACTTACTTACTTACTTGGTTGGGATGATGTTAGCAATAATGATGATAATAATTGTCAAAATAGTAATAATGTTAAAAATAATAATAAAATAATAACAATACTTAACTTACTATAGGTCGGTCAGAATTATTGCTTCCCTTCTGTCTCCATCTTACAGATATTCCAGCTCCCAATCCCTCCCCAACTTAGACAGCGACCCTTCTCCTTCAAACTCCAGATTCCGATTGATTTCCAATTCTGCAGAACTAGCCAACTATCAGTTATCCGTGATTCCTTGCATTACCTTAGTTTTCCCTTCAACGAATCTTAAGCTTCGAAATAAATAAACAGATCACCTCATCCTAACTCATCTAAAAGACTGCATGTACTTTCCCTAATTCCAATACATAAACCTCCAATCCTTTGTCTCAACTAATCTCTGATTCACCCTCTGCATATATCACTGCATTCCAAATCATTACTGTCATCCTACATTTGTCGCCTTTTCTACTCTGTGATAGTTAGGTCAACATGACGTCACGCCAATAAATGTAGATTAATTCCACTACTCCAGATTTGTGTTAAAATTATCTTCTTTTAAAATCTCCTAATAAAGATTCGCTGAGCAACTAATTGGAAAATGCAGTTGGCCTTTGCATAAATTTTTTACAGTAGGCCCTATATATTTCACTTTTAACTGAATTTTCTTCATACGACTCGAAGAAACATCCACTTGTGCAACAATTACATTTATCTGATATATATTAATTTGAAAAGTTCTATAGCGCCGTTTTATGAATGCCTGAGCCATGAATCAATGGTTGCTGATAAGAAAAGCTGCATTCTAAAACTAAAAACAATTCGACAATTCCAGTAGAAATCAGTCAGCTACTGAGACCGGATTTAAGTCCTGATCTCAAAAATATTAGAGTGACGCACGATCGTTAATATTAATAACGTACATTATCTACGAAACAGCATTAGGCCCTAAACCCTATTGCCGAAAGACAACAATGTTACCTTCGACGTTTCCCACAAAATTGCGGTTGGCTTTCTGTAAAACATCTCTTAGATCTGTTGCTCGGAAAGAAATTTCGACTGATTGATGGGGACGACCAATAATTGCCTCGTGATCTTTTTCTAACTCGTCTGCTCTAGCAATTAATTGGTCAACCGATCTGCAGATGTCGCTGGCCGATCCTTTCTTTCTAAGTTCAGTGCAATAAGCCTCAAAACTTCTAAATATTGTGCAACATCTTTCAATTTCTTCCATTTTATATTCCATTTCCTTTAGATTCCTCGATTTTATTAGAGATAATTCATGTAAGAGTGATTTTGTGTGTATATCTATCAAGTCTTTAAGTTCCTGATTTCTTTTCATTATAGCCGTTTCGTTCTCTACTATTTTCTTAAGGAAATCTGTCTTTCTCACCTCCGCATTCTTCTTCCGTGACAGCATTTCATCTGCATAGTTTGATGTCTTCCATGCATAGTCTTCTATCATTTGACGAAATTCTTCATCGACTGTGGTGACATCCTTGCAATCGTGTAACTTGTGATTTTCAACAAAACACGAGACGCAGACGATTTTCTTGCAGTCAGCGCAATAATATTCCAATGGTTTCTGAATGTGTTTAGCGCAGCATTTCACAGTAGCTATTCGTTTTATTTCTTCCTCTTTCTCGCTTCCAATGTTCAAAATTGGATCGTTGCTTTGCAGTGTAGTCTTGAACTCCAAGAGGTTTTCCATGAGATTTTCCATGAAAAAGTTTTTCTGCTGACCGACGATTCCTTCTTTTGGAATGTTGAACTGTTTTCTACACAGTGGACAGGGCATTGTGTCTCCTGGTTTCTTCTGTGCCTCTTCTGCTGTTCGTTTTAGGCATTCATAACAGAATGTGTGAATGCATGGCAAAATTCGTGGATCAGTGAATTCACTCATGCAGATCGAACATTCTGTTATTTGTGTGATATGTTTTTCAGCTCTCTTTGCAGCGTCCGCCATATTCGCTCTATCCGCGGTACGTTTTAACTAAATCAACAAATGCCTTAATTAAAATTAATGACCTGAACTTCATTTAGTGAAAGGTGATTACATTTATGAATCTCGACAAAGTGGTAGTAACGCTTTAGACGTTGTATTGAATCATAGCTGCGTCATCTAGTCATCTGAGACAGAATTTGATTTCAAATTCGAGGTAATGAGCTATCTGTTAGCGTAGCTCAGGTTGTAATACAATGAGGTGTAATGTAGCAAGACTTAAAGTGAAACTTAGGAGTGTCTCAGAAGCGCTCAACACGTGGCCATCAAGCAGTTGAAAGTGCGTCTTTCAGAGTCCAGAGAAAAGTACTAATCACATGCAGCTGTAGTGTGACAAACAGAGGGCGGAAATGAGTTGGTTCGTCACTTTGAAAGGGATTAATAGCTTAAGACAAGAAATCATAATCGCAATAATAAATTCCAATTTCTAAAGCGCTACTCTAAAACTAAGCACATGCATTAATGATGGCATTTTATTGACTACATTGGCGATGTTTGTTGCAGCAGAAATGTCTCGTCAATGTTGCAACAGATGCAATGCATTCTGTAACATTTGTGGCGAGTTTACGATTGAGCCACAAAGACGCAGCATGAATGCATTTATTAAGAAAGCGTGTAAGCTCTGCATCGGTTGTAAAATTGGTGATTGAGATAAAACATGGGCGCCATACATTTACTGTGCGACATGATTGTGCTGTTGATCGTGAGGCGTGAAAACACTGGCTAGGCTGGGTCTACTAATATCCTAGTTCTGAAGTGTTTGTTTTCTCTCATACTTTCCATTTTGGCCGGGCCAGACATTGGAGGAGACCCTATAATCAATCAATCAATTTTCGTTTATTCCGAACACCAGGCTGACAGAACGCAGCTTGTTACATTAGTTAGTCATATATTTATATATGTGTTCTTTTGTAGGCCTATGCCACCTTGTCCTTTCTGGATATCGTTTAATTTAATTTTAAGTGATTTATTCTATAGGCCCGAATGGATGCGCTGCTGGACCGGGAGCCTGTGGAGGAGTCTGTCAAGTTAACATTCAAGTTAACATTCTTTAGGACCTACAGAACAAATGGGTTGATCTATGCCTATAGGCCCACTTATAATCGTAATTCCTAAATGTGAGCCCTGCCAACTAAGTTAGCAAATGTCTACGTAGTTTTTGCATAAAATTATTCTGTGACTGCATCGATTTGCCTAAAATGCCCGTTCTGTGGTCATCTTCAAACTTTTAAAATTTTGATAATTGCCTCAAGCTTTTAGGCAAAAACAACCACTGTTGCCTTTTTCTTGATAATAATTGTCAGAGAAGGATCTCTTCTCTGTTAAAGCATCCAGTTACTGTTCGCAACCCCTCCCGCTCTGCTGTAGTGTCCCTCAAGGTTCCGTCCTGGGCCCACTGCTCTTCATTCTGTATACTACACCATTAAGCCATCTCATAAAATCCTCTTCTGTTGACCACCATCTCTATGCAGACGACACCCAACTCTACATATCCTTCTCCCCCAGCTCTTTTTCTACTTCCATTGCAAAACTACTCAATGTGGTTAACCTAGTCTCTCAATGGATGTCGTCCAACCTGCTCTGCCTCAGCCCTTCCAAAACAGAATTCATCATCCTCGGCCTTCCTGACCAAATCAAGAAAATACCTGACCTTTCAATACACCTATCCACTAACTCTTCATCTCTTACCTTCACCTCTGACGCCTCTGTCCGCAATCTTGGTGTTACTTTCGATCCACATCTCTGCTTCTCTAATCACATCTCCAACCTCTCGCGCTCCTGCTTCATGCACATTCGTGACCTCCGCCGCATCCGACCCATGCTCGACTTCAAAACTGCCTCCACCATTGCTACCTCTATTGTCCACTCAAAGCTCGACTATTGCAATTCCCTCTTTCTCAACCTTGAATCTACCCAACTAAAGCGTCTGCAGCTCATCCAAAACTCACTAGCCAGAGCCGTCACCAGAACGCCCAAGCATCATCACATCACTCCCATCCTCAAATCACTCCATTGGTTAAAAATTCCAGAGCGAATTCACTTCAAAGTCCTCTCGCTAACCTACAACTCCCTACAACACTCCCAGCCCAGATATCTCCGCGAACTCTTCACCATCCAGCCAACCCGTTCTACCCGATCATCCTCCGTTCTCACTCTTTCTAGACCCCCGGTCACTACTCACCGAGCAATATCCAACACTGCACCGCGTCTCTGGAACGATCTACCTCCTGAATTCCGCAATTTTTCGGTTCCTCCACCATCATCGCCAATCATCCACTATCATCTGCCTCAGGCTCCTCTATCGATCACCCCCAAGGCTTTCCACTCGAAACTAAAGTCTCTCCTTTTCAAGAACTCTTATCCTGACTCATCTGATCCTGTACCTTCCAAACCTCTACCTAAAAGACACCCGCCTTAACATCTGCTGTGCCTCTCTGATCCTCTGGAAACCGGACTCGGACCTCCCTCGGACTACTCTTTTGGACAACCCCTCTGACTATACGCAGCGCTCGTGAATAAGCTGGTGCCCTGCGCTTGGCTTTCGAGTGGCGCTTTAGAAGTTTGGAGATTATGATTACGATTATTATATGAACTAATCGTAGTTCATCGCTTGCTGAACTTTAAAAATTTCGATCATTGCGTCAAAATTTCCCCGCGTCATAGGAAATTAACCAATGCATTTTCCACGGCTCCATTTTACTTTTGATTTCAAATTCTTACTTGCAAGACTTACTACGGCCAAATAAATTTTTCACTCAGGATTTAAGGTCTAGTGACACGAAAGTCATTCATTTTAAGCAGCTCTCTAAAATCACTAAAGCCTGCTTTTATTCGTAATAGCCTTCTTGCGTTTAATTTCTGTCGTAAAATACATAAGGCCTTGGTTATGAAATTCTAGGCCTATGGCAGAGGCGTTACACTACATTTGCAAAATAGATCGAACTAATTGCAACAAAATCATATTAAAGTAATGAATTACAAAAGGTAAGCGTTAGTTAGGACTAAGGCAGAAACAGGTGAAGGCTGTCTTACTCTTTCCCTCTTCTCAACAGTTTCTCACTTGATAAAGCGTCGGTTAAATTTAGATCCATGTATGAAAATTAGGGGAGGGCAACGATTAAAAATTGTAATCGAAATTAATCGCACGATTAAAATTTTTGACGCCGCGATTAATTTTTAACGCATGTCACAATAGATAACAAGTATTGTATTTGTATTGTATTGTATTTGAACACTTGTTATAGCGCCCCTACCAGATTCCTATTCAGAGGCGCTCCCGACTACTGCGCGGACGCTGAATCGGAGTTTCACGCCGAAGCGCATGAGCAATTGCGAGTGAAGGACTTGCCCAGGATCCCTACGCGGCGACTTTGAGGTGGATTCGAACCCGCAACCCTCCAGCTGCAAGGCACCGAACATACCCCTACACCACCGCGCCCCAGTTGTATTGTGTTGTATTGTATTGTACTCCACGTTTATATTGCGACCGAGCCACCTGCAGTAAAGATCCGAGAAATTAATCTTTGATAAACCGACCGACCGGGAAGCGAACCCGGGCCGCCGGCGTGGCGAGCAGGCTACCAACCCACTCGGCCACTTAGGATCCTCAAACCTATAACAGGCTAGCCTACAACTACTGTACCGACTCGGAGTAATTACGTTGAATATGCGCTATATAAATGATTGCAGTCAATAAACAAAGCGCGCTTTTACTACTTATTTTTACTTTTTAGTGTTTACTTTTAAGTTTAAAGTTTAAACTGAGCGGTTTTATCAAGAATTGTTTTAGCGCATTTCTAGAAATAATTGGGCGCAGTGACAATCGCGTTAACTGCGTTAAAAATTTAATCGCGTTAATTAATTAACGCATTAATCGCGTTAATAACGCGTTAAATGCCCAGCCCTAATGAAAATGAAAGATCGATCCAGTTATCGCGGAATGGCCATTGGCCAGACTTCTGGTTTTGCATATACTGGTTCCCTTACTACACAAACTGACAGACTAAGGTAGAAATAATTATCTTCATACGTTAGTGAAAATGTTATAGGTATGAAGAGGTTCTAAAGAATGATTACACACAATCTCATGATATTGATTATGCATGCTATCGTTAACAATTACTTGAACAGTTTATGATTTGATATGTGGTGAAAAATCTAGTTAATCAAGTCTCACTTTATATCGCATTGCGTTCGAAAGTGGGACCAAACTGGTTGCGTGCATTGAAACCATTCGCTGTAGCAAGCGATTAATAAGTTTCGAAAGAAAAAAGTAACATGACGGTACATATCAGGCCTATTCTTAATTTAGTCGTTTGTGCAACACGTGTACATGTATATTCTTAATTTAGTCGATTCTATTAGTCAGTTATGGTATTGTGGGTAAGGTAAGTTCGATGTCAATGGTCCTGGCAGCCGTAAGATGTCGCTAAACACTAAAAACTGCTACAACTCCTAGTATTAGTAACTTATTCTGGTCGATTCTTTCCAAGTATATAATTATGTCCATTCTTAATTTTTACCTTCTGTTCTGTAGCTTGGTTTTTGTGTGTCAGTGAGAACAGTTCAATTTTTTCTAATCGTTATCGTAAACTACAAATTTCGTAGCGACATCAGTTTATTCATCAGCGCTGCGTCTAGTCAGATGGGTTGTCCAAAGAGCGATGTCCAGTGTAGATCCGAGTCCGGTTGTCAGAGCAGCTGTTACGGCGGGTTTTGTTGAGGACGAGAAAGCTTGGAAGGTGGAGGATGGGATGCAGCAGGGCAGAAACTATCGGTGTCAATGGAGTTTTAAACGGTGTTTGATGCCATAGGTCATTGGATGTCGTTAAACTACTGTAACAGACGACAAACTCGTTAGTCCATCGTTTTAGTAACTTGTGGGACGTCAATGGCTCTAACATCTGCAAGATGTCGTTAAGCACTCAATACCTCTGCAAAATTCTCAACTCAAGGCTAACACCCGAATTTTTCAAGTTATATAAATTATATATATAATAATATATATAATATATATATATATAAATATATATTTATGCCAGGACCAGCACACGGAAATTCTCAATAAAATGTGCCTATCCGAGAACCTGGAATAATCTTTCTGTAGCTATACGTAACTCTCGTGGCATCTGTATATTTAAAAATGAAAGTATTTGGTCACTTACTATCGGTTGATCACTGACTCTCTCTCAGTCTTCTTTCTTACGCCGTGCTTTGTGTACTTCCGCTTTATGCACACTGTATATTGGTGCAGACACTCACTGTTTTCCAATTTCGGTTATAGTTAACTAGTTAAGATCTTATGCTCCTGATAATTATATTTGTGTCTATAATTAGTTGCTATAATTTCTAAGTATATGGGTAAACCTGTCAGTGGGACTTTCCCAATGATTTCTGTAAATAAACGAATGTCTTACTTTTAACTCTTATGTTATTTTGTGCAACACGAAGCAATAAAAATTTCTGGTTAGGGTTATATGGGGGGGGGGGGATAGCGCATTGGATAACACACTGGCATAGAGAGCGAGAGGGGTACCGAGATCGAGATCCGTAGGCGGACTTGCTTTGTAGTCTGCTATTAGCGCCATGTATTGCAGGCTGTCCGTTCTGTTATTAGTTAAGATTTATGTGTTCTGTCATTTGTGTTCTTGTGAATTTTTTCAATTGCACAATTGTACACTGTGACCGGCTGCGCTTTGTCAACCGGAATGTTTCAATAAAGAATATTATAAAAATCTTATAATATATAATATATATATATATCAGAGATAATTTATATATTACATATATATGAATATATATATATATCAGTGAGTTCAGTCCCGTACTAAAACGGACCTTAAAATTTAGCATGGCACCCATTCTAGCGGGCAATGTAGGTGAAAGAGCTCACCCGTCAATGTCATTTGCAGATCAACATAGTCGAGGTCATACGGTCGTTAAAAATGTTCCAACCTTCTTATTTAGAAGGATGTTCAACACTGTTTGCTCCTTCTTTATGTATAACCATGCCTTATTTGTTAAACCATTCTTTTAAACCCATTTCTAGGCCAGGAAATCCTGTCTTTCAACCGTACAATCTCAAATCCTTGATTCTTATCTAAACTCTCCGTACGGGTATGATCCTCCATCTGTCATTGGCTATCTTAACATCTGTTGACTTTCTTACTCAAAACCAACCTGGCTAAGTCAAACAACATTGCACTGACACTGTCCTTATCTCTCTGTAGAACAAACTTTTCCATGGCGGGAGGTCGTTAGTAAGTATCTTACCTTTCGTCTTTTGGACATAATATCTGCTTCCTTCAAAACCAGTGATCAAGATATCTGAACTGTGAAATCTGAAATTCCAGGATTGCCTTATATCTTGGATCAAGTCCTCACGTTCATTCACTGTTGATGCTGCTGGACACCAATCTGAAAGTGTTCCTTAGGGTTCTGTTCTCGGTCATCCACTGTCCTTTCTTTACATCTCCCTACTCAGGAAACTCATTTTCTCATCCTCTGCTGATCATCACCTTAACGCCGATGACACAACTCTTCGTAGCTTTCTGCCTTCACTCATTTTCAGAAGATGCACTAAATGATCTACGAAATACTGTGGCGACCCCCTTCCTATCCGGGTTTGGGTCGGGCAGTTGTGGGAAAATCTCTTTCTCAACAGACTTCTGATCCCGCGTTCGAACCCTTGGCGTATCAATAAATATACTGCCGGTTTCACCGGTAAGAGGTAATGAAACTCTAATGTTTTTGTCACGGAGTCTAGCGCTTCTGCGCAAAGTCGTTTGTGATGGCGCTACAGAAGCAGTTGTACCTTCAACATCACTATCTACCAGGGTACCATCGCCAGGCGCTATATCCGCGGCTTCTCCTGTGGGTAGACCAATACCTCGCAGGGTATCTGGGTCCTTCTTTCCCACAACTGCACTTTCAAGAAACCGTGATCTGGTTTCCATGCTTTGCATCTTACTTACTAAGGAGTTCAAGATGGCAGCCATTTCCGATTGACTCTTGAGTATAGTGTCAAGAACACTAGGCTTCTCAATTGTGTTGTCATTTGAAAACACTTCGTCTTCCATTTGCAAAGCTTTAATTATTTAAAAGATAAGAGATATGAATCATTTATGCAGCGCCAGAACTTCTAGGCATTAAACATGTGTAGGCTTTATAATGTCCAATGATTAAACTTTCATCAATAATTAATGAAACACGAAATTACTACTGTAGGATCAACTGAGCTCATGTAGCGCTCGATTACATGTAAACATAAATAGACACAAGAAGTTTCTAACCGAAAACCAGAAGTACGACGTAAGTAGTGTACAGACGGCAGTCACCATTTCAGCCACACATACTGCGGATTCTAACCCACTGCGGATTCTAACCCACTGCGGATTCTAACCCACTGCGGATTCTAACCCACTGCGGATTCTAACCCACTGCGGATTCTAACCCACTGCGGATTCTAACCCACAGCGCATTCTAACCCACAGCGGACTCTAAACCACTACGGATTCTAACCCACAGAACATTCTACCCCAGTGAGTTTGCAATTTTCTACCCCAGTGAGTCAGCTATTTTCCACCTCAGTAATTATATTTTTATTATATTTCAAATAAATACCATTTAATATTTTAATATATTTTAAAGTTGTACTCTTTTTAGTGCACGCTATTTCTTCATTATACGAATTCTATTGGTATAAGTGCATCTTACAGCAACATAACTATTGTTTTTATTATATTTCAAATAAATACCATTTAATATTTTAATATATTTTAAAGTTGTACTCTTTTTAGGGCAGGTTATTTATTCATTATACATATCCTATTGGTAGAGGCTCAGCTTACAGCGACATGTTTATTATTTTAATTATATTTTAATTATATTTCACCTTCCTCCCGCCACACTCAAGCATACAAACATATTCATGCTTACGCTCACACATACCCAAACAAGTCTGCAATAAGAGCGCAACTTTAACATATATTAAAATAACCGCTTACCTCTACCTCTCACTCTCTCTCACTCTCTGCTTCCCTTCCTCCCGCCACACTCAGGCATACAGGCATATTCATGCTTACGCGCACACATACCCAAACAAGCCTGCAATAAGAGCGCAACTTTAACATATATTAAAATAATCGCTTACCTCTGCCTCTCTCTCCCTCTCTGCCTCCCTTCCTCCCGCTCTTGTGCTCTTTCTTCATGTTCTTTCTTTTTACATCAATTTTGTTTGATATTCGAGAATTGTGCGCTTTCTGAATAATAATAATAATAATAATAATACCTCTTCCAATGGGCGATTATATAATTAGTCGCACAAGAGTGCAACTTTAGCATAATTATATTAAAATATTTAATAGTATTTATTTGAAATATAATTAAAATATAATTAAAATAATAAACATTTCGCTGTAAGCTGAGCCTCTACCAATAGGATTTGTATAATGAATAAATAACCTGCCCTAAAAAGAGTACAACTTTAAAATATATTAAAATATTAAATGGTATTTATTTGAAATATAATAAAAACAATAGTTATGTTGCTGTAAGATGCACTTATACCAATAGAATTCGTATAATGAAGAAATAGCGTGCACTAAAAAGAGTACAACTTTAAAATATATTAAAATATTAAATGGTATTTATTTGAAATATAATAAAAATATAATTACTGAGGTGGAAAATAGCTGACTCACTGGGGTAGAAAATTGCAAACTCACTGGGGTAGAATGTTCTGTGGGTTAGAATCCGTAGTGGTTTAGAGTCCGCTGTGGGTTAGAATGCGCTGTGGGTTAGAATCCGCAGTGGGTTAGAATCCGCAGTGGGTTAGAATCCGCAGTGGGTTAGAATCCGCAGTGGGTTAGAATCCGCAGTGGGTTAGAATCCGCAGTAGGTGTGGCTGAAATGGTGACTGCCGTCTGTACACTACTGACGTACTACCCAGAAGGAACTCACTCGTCCACTAGACCACCTCAGTGCAGCAGGCCTCCAACCCTAGACCTTCGATCAAGCAATCGTAGTCGTTCCACGGTTGACACTCTGTCCTGCCTCACTACACTCCGCGCCAACTCGGTTTCGCGCCAAAAGCGAAAGGCGGGATTCGCATGTAGACCAAGCTCACAGCAGGCGACCTACGCTGACGACGGATCAATATCGACTGGAGCGCTTGCATGTTTTTTTAACGACGCATGTAGCGAAGCTCCTTTTTATAGGCGTCGGCTCCCGCGCAAGAATCCCGCGCTCAGCCGACGCTGGTCACCGGCGCGTACAGGGTCGCCGGCAGCGATCAATAATTGCCGCCCTTATGCGGTGCTGGCCGACAGCAGTAAATTGAGCGCCAAACGGCACTGTAGAAGAACCTATTAGCGCCAACTATAAAGCGCCAACTTGTGCCCTAGTTCGGCACAATACCATGACCAAAATATCAACTTGAAGGAACCTCCTTTTCTGAAAGCCTTCGAAAACACAATTTCTTACAGACTATGCGAAGGGTTCTATGACAAATCGGCACGGGACAATTCGGCGCAGTGAAAGTTCGGCGCGGGACAATTCGGCGCAGTGACAGTTCGGTACGGGACAATTCGGCGCAGCAACATTTCTTCCAAAATAATATAATAAAAACAACTCTTTCTTGCAAAATAATATAATAAAAACAACTCTTAAAAGTTTTACAATTGTGCTGTACTTTGTAAATTGTAATTGAAATCACTCGATAAAGATGCTCGTTATCATAACTTTCCTTCCAATCTACTAAAACCAGCCGCAAACACTCTGACAATTGTGATCATAGTTAGTTTGTCCCTGCACCTAATTGTTTCGCGCCGATTTTACTTTGAATGTATCGGTGAATTCATCAAAATCACAGACAAGACAACCATCTGGTTCCTTTGTCTTCCTTAGCTTCACTCTTGCAGTTAATTACTTAATTGCAATATCAGGATTTTGTAAATCAATCGCCGTCCATTGATTGCTCAATAATTCTGCGTCACTGGAAATTAGAGAAAACGTTTTTCGCAGATTCACATTCATCTTCAATTTCAAGTTCGTGTTTGCTAAAACTAGTTATGTTCAAGTAGATATGTTACTGGCTTTGTTAGATCTAATGATATCAAACGCATTTAATTTAAAGTATTCTCAAAATATCGAAAAGATGGAATGGATTGGCAATACGCCTCTTGCGTTTCTTTCCTGCAAAAATATAATAGGCTATAAAATAGTGCGATAGGCCATGAGAATAAAATAGTTTTATAAGCTACGATAGCCTATTGAATTTGAGACACATTGCATTAGAAAGCAGTTCATAACTAGGCAGGCCTACTACTAAAAAAATCACCGATAGCGTCAATAAATTTAAAATTATTAAACGGTAGTTAAGACTAAAGCAAAGCAGATAAAAGTTGTCTTACTTTATGTCGCGTTCTCAGCAGTTTCTAGTTTAAAATGGCGTCGGTTAAGTGATGAGGAAGTAAAATACAACTCACAACGCGACCCAGATACCACTGAATGATCCTGTTTCTATTCTTGCGCACGGATATAGAAGCCTTAGGCAGCAATCTCGTGATAAACAGTACTAGTCAGATAGCAGCGGGATAACGAGGTCACGTTATCATTGGCCTGAGCATTGGTTATAGTTACAAGCTGCACATTATTATAGTATTGGTGCTGCCAAACTATGACTTTCGGACTTTACTGTTGTTTGATGAGTGTTGTTTTCGATGTTCCAGTTGATTCATAAAACAGATCATTTCATATTTTGTTTCATAGGAGACGATGATCTAGTGCTATAAGCTTAGATAAAAATCAGTCGCTATAGCAACTGGTTAGTAAATCGAGTAAGAAAACGTCTGAAAAAGCGTGACAATCTGGAGTATCTTGCGAATGTGTCGAGATTTAAGGCCCGTGTGCTGAACGCAGAGCTATAATTATAAGCCTAGTCTGAATTTACTGAAAAAAGGGATAAGCAGAGTCGAAGACAGACTAAGAATATCAGCTAACAAAGCATCAGAAAATAAGTGGAAGTTGGAAATAACATGAAAATAACATGTCTGATATCATGAAGGACTATTCTGTAGCCTCGTTTGCTTCATTCAGTCATACATGTGTTCGTTCGCTCGTTCAGCAAGAGGATGCTGAAATGCAAATGAGCTTGGCAAATAGGCCTACACTAATGACATTCGTCATTACGACCTACGCCTGTACCTAATTTATCTGTGGCCGAAAATTAATTGAGGCTCATAAAACATTTCAGTATGACTAGTAGACCGTAGGCCTACTGTTACAGTAGCAGTTACGACCGATCTTCACAAAAAGTTAGTGCCATCAGTAGATGCTGGCATAAACGTTAGGATAGAGTTGTCAAGTAAATGATGGTTCACATAGCAAGGGTAATTCATGCTTCGTGTCTTTCAATGCTGATGCATCTACTGTAGCCTACACGTGTACGTGGATATTCTATGGTGCAGCTGTTGTGCTTAAATGTGAGAAAACAACGCATCAACCGGTTTAGCTAAATCGGTTAGAATGCACGTTCCATGCTCCTCTGTGAGTGAGGTTGTCGGTTCGCATACCAATGGCGGCTAATTCAGAGAGTTGAATCTCGGGCTATTATAGCACTGCTTGATTCGTACACGGGGACCTTAACGGACGTGGCACCAATTCAAACGGGCAGCGGTGGTTAAGGAACTCAACTGACTAATTGATTAAAATTAGCTGGGTCATGCGGTCGGTATAGTACGACGTGTAGTAGGCCTACAGGCCCTATAGCATATTTACATGATACACTCATCGACATTTACATTTTACATTTATCAACCACTATAGCCATCGCTTCCTTGATATCGAATTAAATGAGATGCAGCATAGCTCACATTAATTACCCCAAAAAGTAAAACAACTGGTGTGTATAATTCAGAACACATGATTATAACATAGTCGAGTATTTAGCCAATCTATGTATGTTTATGATAGAACGCTGTATTCAATTAATATAACTAAAAATAAGGTCTGAAAGTATTGGCGCTTCATTATTTGACATTTTATATGTGGCCGTGTGTTCCTCACTATGGCGCCTATTAAGTACACTTAGCAAAAGTATAACATGTAATGTTGTTTCTAACCACGATTTCGAATAATTATTAGTCAGGAAATATGAAGGCGAAATGTGTTGGAACTTGGAATGCCTTTCTATCTGTCATCATCATCATCATCATCATCGTCGTCGTCGTCGTCGTCGTCGTCGTCGCCGTCGTCGTCGTCGTCGTCGTCGTCGTCGTCGTCATCGTCTTTCATCATCGTCATCATCACCTCCTTCTCCTCCTCCTCTTCACCATCATCATCATCATCATCGTCATCGTCATCGTCGTCGTCGTCGTCGTCGTCGTCGTCATCGTCTTTCATCATCGTCATCATCACCTCCTTCTCCTCCTCCTCCTCCTCACCATCATCATCATCATCATCATGATCAGCATCATCATCATCATCATCATCATCATCATCGTCGTCGTCGTCGTCGTCGTCATCATCGTCTTTCATCATCGTCATCATCACCTCCTTCTCCTCCTCCCCCTCCTCCCCATCATCATCATCATCATCATCATCATCATCATCATCATCATCATCAACATCATCATCATCAACATCATCATCATCAACATCATCATCATCCCATTTGCCGTTTCAGAAGACGTTGGAGACCGTTTCTGCTGTGTCGTGGTCGATTCTCCAAACCGTGTGTAGTTCGAAATTAATACTTCATCGATAAACGCTGCAATCTGATCCTCCGCATTCCAATTCCTCCTGTTCTAAACTGCATCCTCCTTAGCAGCTTCCCTTGTTCCTCTCTTGGTTTGAACACTCTGGCAACCGGACTGACTTCCGTTGAACTGCCCTTTAGTTTAGACAACCCGTTTGACTTGACGCAGCGTTCATGAATAAGCTGATGCCATGTGCTTAGCTTCCGGAGGGCGTTTCAGCAATTTGGAGTTTACGATATAACGACTACGGCGTGTGCTATCATTCTGTCTACGTTCTGTTGAGAACTCGTTTGAATCTTCTGGTTCCCAACTCAGCATCCTTGAAGCATAACAGTTCTAGAGTTCTGTGGCAGCTGTTAACAGTTTCAGTAAGTTGTTTCAATAATATATTAATCTATCATTGAAATACAAGGCTGGGCTTTAATAGGTGCAAAGCTGGTTTACTTCTGCTTGTATTAAAGTGAGATGCAAAGCTAGAAATATGCAGCAGCTCTCATTGAACGCAACCCAGCTCACCTGGTTTGGCTCCCGCCAAAAGCTTCTTAAGCATGATCGACCCATTCTTGCTGTGAGATTCCCGTCTTTCAATTTCCACTCCAGTGTTGAGACCTTGGCGTCGTCCTTGACTGAACATATTACTAATCTTACGCGTTCTTCCTGCTTTCACCTGAGGAGGCCTCCTCTGTCTTTACCTCTGTTGTTCATGCCCTCATTTTGCTCCCGAATTAACTACTGACTCTGTCCTGGTCGGCCTCCAGAAAGTCCATCTCTCCCCTCTCCAGTACGTCCTAAATTCAGATTAAGTAGCCCGACTTCCTTGCTCGGCCCACATCTCCTCCTTTCTGTTTGTCCACTTTCATTGGCTTCCCCGTATTGCTCGAATTAAACTCAAGGTTCTTACTCTAATCTAATGATCGTATTCTGGCCGAGCTCCCAAGTATCTACGTGACCTCATCCGACTGCCGACTCAGCCACTTCTCTCCATCCCCTGCGCTCATTCGACCGGTATAATCTCTTTGTCCCACGAGCTTCACTGGTCCTACGCTGTGTAATCCGTTTCCCTCCTCTGACACGTTCCTCCTTACTAACTGGTGTGGTCCATGTATCTCCTTTCGATGTCTCAAGACACCTTCTTCTCTCTGAGTCTTTCGCACTGGAAGCGCCCCTTATTGGTGTATTGTATTGTATTGTATATTCGTTTAATGAAATCTCCAGCTGACAAACCGCAGCTAGTTACAATCTTATGAGTTCAGAGAGTCATTCGTCTGTAAACAAGCAGCTGCCGAACAAAACAACATCGAATCTTATATCCACGACAGATAATCGTTAAGACATTAATAATTATTATAGGCGATTTCTCATAAAACGAAGAACAGTATGAGGTGACGTCGAGTCCCTCAAAGTCCCTTGTTGGTAGGGTACGGTGAGAAGGAGTGGAGACTGGAGAGAGAGGCTTGAATTGGTTCGGCGAACACGAGGCACCAGCGAAAGGAGAAGGCCGGGTGTCACAAGGGATAACATCCGACGCTACTGCTGACGTCGAAGGCCCTGCGATCTCCGCACACCCCCGTGGCAGCTCACGAACGCTCCAGCGAAGAGTCCGGCCCGGTCGCTCGTCACGCTCCGTCAGAGCGAGAAGGCTTGACCTCACAGACTTGAGAGCTATGAAGTCGACGGTCAGGTGGTCTTCCCGCCTCTCGGCTCCGCTGCGCAGCGAAAGTGGCTCAGACGATGGTACCATGACGTCGTAGGTTGGGAACACCCGGCAGGAGACACCGGGAAAGCCCGTAACTGGGTTCCCGGCTATAAGTCGAGTCGCACGACACGCTCCAGTGGAGCGTAACGCTGCATGGTAGCAATAATCCAAAAGAAAACCGTCGAAAAACTATCCAAAATTGAGAAGATGTCTCCAACCGAAAGCATGACCGCGTGCAGACTGGTGAGTCGGTTCAGCAGCTGCAAGTACGACGCTTAACTCCACCGAAAAGTCTGTTAAAACGTGCTAACATAGCGCAACTAGTGCGGCACGCGTGGCAGCCAGTTGGGCGCCTGGTGATTAAGGTGTGCCCTGAGACAGGCGCTTCGTGACTATAATATTATATTTAAAATACAATGCACTACAAATTTGGTTTACAGAAACATTCTTCGACATCAAAACACCGAAGCACATTTTCCGAGGATGGATGTTAATAGTGGTTTACGTAACAGGCTGAAAGAAGCTTAACCTACATGGTTTACTTAGATGTACTTACTTACTTATTTATCTGATAGAAGTCAGACTTCAGATATCAGAGTAGTCAAAATCTATTTTTCAACGAAAACCCCAATTTTAAAATTAATTTGAGAAACGTTCTTGACATTAACAAGGGGTTGCAAATTATAGCCCATAAGAAACTCATAAGACATTTTAACATAATTTTTGGGTTTATTTTATTGAATAGAACCGGTCCTGATAAGAACTTTAGTGCCCAAATTTGAAATAAACTTTATTATAAAGACGCCCATAAAAGGTGCTTCGTGTTCCTTAAGTTTTAGCGCTTTAGAAAGGCAAGTTTTAGTTTTGTGCCTTTGTACTTGAGCCTCACATTTGCTGTTGCATATAATGATGTATGACTAAGATTTTCCATCAATAGTTAATAGAGTGCCGTAATATCGTTCTACCTTTCATCATCAAGGTCATCTATGGCGTAATCTTCTGGAACGATGCTGCCTCCAAAATACGTTAAAAATCCGTCTCCATTCTAGGCTACTCTTAGCGCGTCAGACTTCCCGCTCACGTCCTGTGTTGCGAGAGCGTATCTTCCATTATACTGTTCTTATCTTTAACTAACTATAATACAAGGTCAAGGTCAAAGGCAAGCTAAAATTGTAATTGAAACTCTGAAGCCACTATGTACATTCATTAAACGCTTAACCATAAATCAACTTTCTAACTGCGGTGTATCTGTTGGTGACAACGTTGTAAGATTCCACGTTGTCTAGAACGCCTTTATTAGAACCCAAATGGCCTCCATATATTAGGCCACATCGGCCTAGAACTAAAGAGGCGCATGTTATCCAACCAGAAGCCACTTTACATATCCAGATGTCATATGCATTCTTCTTTATTCCTGTAACGTAGGCCGTATACATCGTACTAATGTAAATGGCCGAGACGATTTCGAACGCCATTTAACTAAGTATTTGTTCTTGTGGGGAGATTTCGTTTGACCATGTACCTTTATTTTGATGACGTCCTTCGCTACTGTTGCACATCATATAATTCCACGAGAATTACATTTAGTTCTCTAACTGAGCATTGGTTTCTGTTTGAGCAGTGGACGCAACTACATTGAAAATTAGAAGTTGAACAGAAATGACGTAAGGACAATGTTGTTATTGGATGTATGCAGTTAAATACTGAAAGCCACTATGCACATTCACTAAAAGCAACCATAACCTACTAAGCTGACTCATTAAAAAATTTACCGTTGACCTTACAAACGTCAGTATTATTTGCTAGACTGGGAATAGCATTTTTGCACAGACATGTACAAGGCATGGCTTTGGCAATTTTCCATGAATCGTCCACTCAACCGGTTGTAGCGGAAAGTAATGTAACGCTATACATGAGTTGATATTGGGCTGTTGGGCCAGTCACGCGTGGACTAAAGGTAAGGTGTGACTAGAAGAAAGTCGAGAGTAAGTGTGGGTGTGTTCGGAAGGAGTGGTCAGAAGTGAAGAAGACTTTGAAGGTGTTGGATGAAGACGTCTGAAGGCCTGGGGTTGAGAAGTTTGGGAAGCGAGACTAGGGTAGAAGTAAGTAGCTTCATTTATGTTTGATATATAGATTATAGACACACGAAAAGGTGTATGAACTGAAACTGTTGTATTAAGGTAAAGCTAGGCCTATGTTGGTTAGACAGACGAATATTTGGTTAAATGTGTAGCATGTAAAGGGGTATAAAACGATCTGTTCATTAGGCCTATGTTTGATAGACAGATGAATATTTTGTTAAACGTGTTTGAAACTGTTGTACTGAAGTAGAGCTAATGTTTGATAGACAGACGAATATTTTGTTAAACGTGTAACATTGAAAGGCGTATAAAACGACCTGTTAATTAGGCCTATGATTGATAGACGGGCGAATATTTTGAGAAGTGTGAAAATGGACATTTATAGGACTACTTGATAGATAGACCAGTGAATACTGTGTTTGGGGTAGGCTATATGTGTTTGTAACTTTGTAGATCCTAGCGGTCGATGTTGACTTGAAAAACAAAAGAGAATTGTAGAAAACATAAAGACGAGTTCAATAATACGTTAATTCGTCACACAGTATCCATAGCGCCATAGAGGTCAGATAAGAAGCGAAGTATAAGAGTCTCAGTAGAATAATTCTTACGAAACCCCGATTGATAGGAAGGGAGCAAGCCATTTCCATCCAAGTAAGCAAGCAACTGATTATCTATAATTATTCGTTCAAGAATTTTATATAAGAATGTGACATTGGCGATCGGGCGATAGTTCACCGGATCTTCTACATCAAGGCCATCCCGCTTCAGTAAAACAACGGGTGCAGAATCGATCGTTTCTGCGAGGCCGGCAACTGTGCCTCACGAATCGAGCGGTTGCACATCATAGTGAGAAACGGAAGGATGACATCTATGAACTCCTGAACCAGAAACGTAGGCACCGGATCTAGTTCGCACGTTTTCGGTGCAGATGTTAGGATAAGTGTACAGATGTTAGGATAAGTGTTAACCATCCCTTGTATATGCGTATGCAAACGAGCCCATTTTTTAATCTAGCAAATAGTTAGTATTCCTCTCGATATTCGTTCACTACCTTCCCTCCAACAGTTTAAAACGGGGATTTTCTTCCCACATTCAACGAGGAACCTAACACATTGATAAGAGTGTATGTTAATCAACATAAATGCGAAGTATGCACATGTTTATAAGCTATGTTCTTGTATTTACATAATCTCTAATTTTCTTAACTCTGTTCTCTAATTTCTACTTGTTTATATGATAGTCAAGAATTTATTGCCTAGTTTTCACCTAACAGAGTTGGCCGTGATGCATTCTGTCAACTAATTTGTCTCAGGTGGCCCTGGCTTGCGGGACCTTCGGCCCTTTTGGGTCTCCTTGGTATACCGACAAATCTAAATTGTCGTTATTATTATTATTATTATTATTATTATTATTAAATCTCAAGAACAGTTTAAGTACTTACGACGTGTATATTAAGTTGGTTACCAAATAAAATATGTTATGTTATGTTACTCATTTAGGTAGGCCGTAAAACCGCAGGCCTTCCAAATATATCAGCGCTATTTCCTAGACTAAAAAATGCGCACGTTTGCATAAGCGGTTCTAGGACGATTGGTCATAGGACGATTGGTCATAGGACGATTGGTCATAGGACGATTGGTCATACGGACGATTGGTCATACGGACGATTGGTCATAGGACGATTGGTCATAGGGCATACCGGTCATAGGTCCTATCGGCGATAGGACTATCGAAGGCTATCGAAGGCTAAAATAAAGAAGTTTTTAAAACATGAAACTATTTACTGGATAATTTTACTGTGAAATACGTAATATAAAATACGAACAATACGTAAAAGTCTAGAACGTCAACAGATTTTTCACTACTTGAATGAAACATGAGACAAGGCACGCAGATAATGTGAGAATGTCGGTTTTCTGCATGTAATTATCTTAATAAGTTTCTTGATTGGCACTGATTGTATTTGTCTGAAAACGATCAATGTCCCTAATTGATGCCTTTCATACTTGAGTTACATACGGGTAAAACGTGTATTATTTCGACCAAACGTTAAGTTCTTTGAAGTGAGTTGATCCCTGTAAGTATTACCCTAATAAGTGTCTTGATTGGCACTGATTGTATTTGTCTAAAAACGATGTATGCCCCGGTGCGTTAAGCTTAAAACTAAGAATGTCCATGACTAACGACTACAACGAATTATGTCGGTTTATTAGCGGCATATGACCAATCGTTCTATGACCAATCGTCCGTATGACCAATCGTCCGTATGACCAATCGTCCTATGACCAAACGTCCTATGACCAATCGTCCTATGACCAATCGTCCGGATACCGCATAAGCATACACAAGGGATGGTCTTGGCAATTTTCCGTGAATCTTCCACTCAATCGGTTTATCCTCAAGGATGTTCTGAAGAGGGACATAACGTACTTCGTCTCTACATTTCCATATATCTTTACCATCTTTATCCGTTTCCCGGGATCCTCCTCCGATGACAAACACTCGTTCATTGTCAAGAACTAAACCAAACTGACTAACATCGATCTTAAACTGTTCTCTTTCTTGCCAGGTCTCCGTCTCAAAGTTAAATATAAAGCAAGTATAGCGGCCAAGTAAAATAACGGATGTCTGACAAACTATAGCACGCATCAGTAAAGAAGGATGTAGCATTGGTTTCGAAAGAACAGAACAAGTGTTTTCTTTCGTGTTGTACACTTGAACGTGATTGAACGCTTTGTAGTCTTTATCTGCACCACCGAAGATATACAGTGAAGCCTTGATTGGAACACAGTTTCCTGAGGTTTGGACACAGTAAACCAACTTTCCCACTGTCTTGCAGTTATCAGTGACTGCGTTGTAGGCTTCGACGCTGTCCAAAACGCTATTATCTGAGTCAACAAGTCCTCCACAGATGTACAACACTTCATCGATAAACGCTGCGCTGTGTCTACGTCGGCCTCGACTTAAAAAAGCGCATTTTTTCCAACCAGAAGACTCTTTGTATTTCCAGATTTCATCATTATTGTCTCCTATTCCTGTAACGTACATAATGTTACAATAAACGGCGGCGAATGCTTCACTTCTCATTTTAGTTGGTATTTGTTCTGGTGCTGAGATTTTCGTTGGTCGATGCAGATTTATTTCGATGACTTCGTTTGTTATAGGCGTATTACCATCACTTGATCCCACGGCAACTGCAAAGTTCTCAAAATATGCAATGTTGTTTGTTTTGACTGTAAAAGCAAATACAATGTCAGTTGAAAGTTGAGCAGCGAATTTTTAATTTATTTATTTCTTACGAACATTTAGCCTAACTACGTAGTTTTGGAAAAGAAGCTGTTCACACAACTGGGATAAACATCCATTTTCTCTACTAATTAATTCACATAATTTTAGTCAAATGAATTCGAATTCGAATTCCGGTGCATTTGTAAAGTGCGTTAAATGCGCTGTATTGGTTAAATTTGACATAGCCTACCACATCGTATTTCAGCCAATACTTCAACGACATGGCAGAATTTGCTAAGCTTAGCCTACAATGTTACCATAACAAAATCTACGTTAGAACATTAAAATAATAATTTTACGAAGAAATAACAATATACCTTGAAGTTTTCCCACAACGTTAGGCCTACTGTTGGGGTTCTGAAAGACTGAGTCTGTAGCTTGAAAAGAAACCTTGATCGATTGATGTGGACGACCAAAGAATGCGTCGTGATCTCTTTCTAAATCGTCTGCTCTAAGAATTAATTCGTCAAACGAACTGCAGATGTCACTAACAGATGCCTCCGATCTCAGTTCAGTGCAATAAACCTCAAAACTTCTCAATATTGCGAGAAATTCGTCAATTTGTTCCATTTCTTTTTCCATTTCCTCCAGGTGATTAGATTTTATCTCTGATAACTCACCCAAGAGCGATTTCGTGTGTCGATCTATCATATCTTTAAGATCTTGATTTTTTCTATAAATACTTTTCTCCGTTTCTATTATTTTATTAGCAAAAATTATCTTTCTTTTGTCCATTATCTTCCTCATCAACAGCGTTTCATCCGCATAGTTTGATATCTTCCATTCTATCTTTTCAATCGTTTGGCGAAATTCTTTATGGACTGTGGTCACATTTTTGCAATCGTGGAATTTGTGACTTTCGACAAAACATGAAACGCAGACAATTTTCTTGCATATGGCGCAATAATAGTCTAAAGGCTTATTAGTGTGTTTATTGCAATACTTCACGGATTTAATATCGCTTCCAAACTTCACAATTTGGTGACTTTCATTCAGTTTCTGAGTTTGATGAACTTTGATGCATCTATCGCAATAGTTAGCTTGGCATACCATGCATCTCATCGTGGCTGTTTTTATGTATCTTGCTTGACTCTCATTGTTGGTGCTACACTTATCGCAGATGATGGTGGCACTCCGCATGTGCAGCATATCATTGAACTCCAAGAGGTTTTCCATGAAGAAGTTTCTCTGCAGACCAGTCATTCCATCTTCTGGAATGGTGAACTCTTTTCGACACAACGGACAAGGCATCTTCTCTCCTGGATTTTTCTTGGCCGTTTTTCTAGTGCGTTTTAGGCATTCATAACAGAAAGTATGAATGCATGGTAACATTCTTGGATCACTGAATGCGTTCATGCATATTGGACATTCTATTATTTCTCGGAGTTGCCTTGCAGCTCTGTCCAATAACAGCCATCTTCACAAATCCAGATTATCTTTCTACTGAGAATCACATAATGCATAGAGTAAGGATTATATTCTGTTTCATATTAGCAGTGAAAAAAATAGTAAAATAAAAGTTTGTGACTCTTGTGAAGTCTTACACTGGCCTTCTCTTTCTGTCGTAATTATCCAATACAAGGTACTGCTCCTAGTCTTAAGAACTAAACAGGGCTGGCTCATAAATAAGATGGCGTGAAGAGACAGCAGAGAGAGCTTTAATGAAATACATTGTTATCACTCTTTTGAATTTTGTTCTTAAACTGTCACTCTTTGAAATAGGATTTATGTCACGCTTGCGTTGTATCACTCTTTTCAATCGCTCCCGTAAGAGCTGTAATATGCCAAAATTAATCTTTGTCGGCGGCACCGGCCTGTGTTGTCATAAGCTGCCGTTAAACTGTGGATCCAATCCAATCCAATCACTCCCATAATTAAAGTGTGCAGATGCGTATAGCGCAAAGAATCGCTAGTGTCTGACTATCATAAGTTGGCAGTGTTTTAAGAGTCGCTTATGTAGAATTTATGTTGAACCGTGGAACTGTTTGATTAGCGTTCATGAGGTCATAAGATAACAAAAAAGAGATTATCGTTTAACCCCTAGGGCTACCAAGCTTTTTTGTAACACTGGCTACCAAGGGGTGGTGGTTACCACCCCCTCTGGATTTCGTGTTTGGTTTTACATATCATAACTTGTAATATAGCAATGAATTCAGCATTCATTTCTGCACAGAATGGTATATTTAGTTGTACATTATGTGAATGCACCTCGAAATTACATCACTTTTAACAACGGAACCCATTAATTAGCAATATTTTATATTATTGCGTACATTTTGTAGTTTTTGGATAAACAAATATAAGATTATGTGTGTTTTGAAACTAATCTATGTATAAAAGATACACACAATCATCCCTACACATATTTACATAGTATAAATGTACATCCATACATATATATCCATACATATATATCGGTTTACGTTGTAATGCTGTATTAAGCCATTTTCACACAGATTACGCGTATTATTATTTATTTTGATCACTTCCGGTATTCAAAAGACAAAGATGTAGGTATGCAAATGAAGCCCTACATTCCCTCTAAAGAATGGTATCTTTGTTTCTCTTCCAGGAAGACAAATGAATACGCTACAGACAAAAAACTAAGGGGAGTGCTTCCATTCAGCCATCTTTCACGCATATTACGCGTATTATTATTTATTTTGAGCACTTCCGGTTGTCTCAGGTCAACTCTGTGACCATAGAAATGTAGCCCCACATTCCCTCTATAGAATGGTTTAATTTGTGTCTCTTAATATTAAATGACGGATAAGATATAGTTGAAAATCTAGGGGGGTAGTATCCACCCCCTCTGGTGCCTCGGGAGTAGTTGAATAAGTGCGGAAATAGGGGCCAGTTCCGAAGCACTGCGGATATGAGGGCCAGTTCCGAAGCACTGCGGATATGAGGGCCAATTCCGAAGCAAGGCCGGTATGGGAGCCAATTCTGAAGCAAGGCCGGTTTGGGAGCCAGTTGCGACAGACCGTATTTTCTGACGACAGTTCAAAGGTCAAACGACGACATCAGCGTGAAACAGACACCCACTAATTAAAAGCTGTGGGAGGGTAATTTCAAGGGTCGCTATTCTTAGGGCCTCGCCACACACACACACACACACACACACACACACACACACACACACACACACACACACACACACACACACACACACACACACACACACACACACACACACACACACACACACACACACACACACACACACACACACACACACAGGCTGTCTTTCACACTATAGGCTGTCTTTCAAAGCCTATACTAATCTATCTACCAAACACGAAAAGATATGAATTTAATCAATCTTTATTGAAGCGAAACACAACATCAGTACATTAAACTGTTACAGACGAAATTATGAACCAAATAGTCGTTAAGACCAGTGTCAAAACTCAACATATTCGTAATTGCATTAACTGTTTTATTTCTAGCTCTATGTATGCAATAGAATATAGAATAGTGTCTAAGGGACTTATCTAGAGTTAAATAGAGTTACATAGTTTTCAATAGGGTTCACATAAGCATGTGTTTAGTGAGTTCACACTCACTGAAAAGCCCTTGTATTTAGCTTGAATTATAGAAAAAGGGTGGAAATAGAGCGATCAAGCCGTTTTTCACTTCTCAGCATGTATTATGCTCACTAAGCACTTTTGCAAAACATGCTTTTACATTTAGGTATGCCTCAAACTATACTATCTAGAATTATCAAGTGTCTTAAATTTAAAGTCAGCAACTTGGGTTTTTAACTCTTGTAGGTGGACTTGCATGGTTTTACATGGCTGACTAATCCCAATTTATTATTCATTAAATACAAATTGCAATCTTTTACTCTATAGGCAAGCTGCTATAACCGGTGTATTTGCCCTTTTACACATAGGTGCGCAGCGTTGTGCTAGCAATCTCCTTCAATGCACACTAAGGCTAATTTATTAGGCATTAGGCACAAATTGCATGGTTTTTGAATTTGGAGCTCGTCATTTGCAATGCTCATTTTACACTGTTTCATTGTACAGCCAAGCTGTCAATGGTTTAGACACTCACACTTAGACCAACTTTAAGCTTGCACGCCAGTGCAGCTAGACTTTGCTCGTGTAGCTGCACATGTATTGTTTTACAAGGTTGATCAAATCTCAATGAATATTCTTTTAGCCTTCCTCCTTTTACGCTTAGTGTGGAAGCCAATACAGGCAGTGTTTGCGCTTGCATGCCAGTACAGCTCTCCCCATTTAGCCATTTGCAACTTTAAAATTTCAGAACTTGTGGTTTTCAATCGAAATGCATAAAGACTATACGTTTGTGCGCTTACCCGACTAAAGCTACATTTTTTATATACTTTAGGGTTTTCTTTAATATACGAAT
>JACEVL010000075.1:1290000-1310000 GCA_020284085.1 Aporrectodea caliginosa
TACGCAAATAAAACGGGAACCATATATGAGTCATTTTCTGCTATTAGATCAATAATTATTAGACATTTCTGTTGTCACAACGATTTTTAAAATAAAACTCGCCATTATTATTTCAAATCAATTATTTCTATGTATTTACTATTGAGGAGATTATTGTTTCCATGGTTATTTTGGATATATGCTTTACTGTTTATTTTACCTGCTGCATATGAATTTGAAAATTGTCCACTCCGCTACCGTCACTTTCACACAGGGTCGAAAATAACATTATAGATATACGACTACAAATGATAGTTTTTCAAAAACTTAATGTGTTTCATAAACAACATTGAAACGCCTTTGATTTAATAAGTTTGTCATTAAATGAAACAGTACTTATTGTGGGTAAATGAATTATTTTCAGCTGTCACCTGAAATAATGTCCACTCCGTTATCGTACATAAATCTTTGCACTACTACTTACTTACCAACATCTGGGTCTGGTGCAAATTAGTCAGACCATTTATGACGTCTGTGCTTGTGCATACTTCGTTTAAATGCTGACTTTTCGAATAGATGCGGTAATAATTTGGTTTGAAAGGTGTAATCTACGCATGATACGTTTAATAGGCGTCCACTCCGTTACCAAGAATTAATCTACATTGAAGATGCACGTGAAGTCAACAATTTTCAGGTTTCATCTCCTAAATGAACAAAATTGATATGTTGAAAAATGTGGTCCGAAACGTGGGCGATAATAAGTTTATTTCATGTTATGTTGAAAGTGTCCACTCCGTTACCTGTCCACTCCGTTACCTCTTACACAGTAACGTATTGGATATTTTGGTAACGAAGTGGACATGTAATGGTAACGGAGTGGACATTTCTTAAACAAATATGTTTTATTACAGCAATAGCTTCACAGATATGTTTTTACTCGTGTGTGTTAAGATAGAATTAATTTTCCTTTTATATATGCTCATAACTATACATGTGTGAAACATAACTACAAAGTTTTGTGGATTTATTTGTAGAGTTAAAGTAGCGGTAACGGAGTGGACATTTCTTTTAGTGCAAGACAATGCTGTACTGTATGTTACTGACTCATACTGAGTTGATATTGTGAGTTTACTAGAAATGTAGATAAGTGACACAATATAGTTCAGTGTAACATGTAGTTATTTGGTGTTGCTTTAGTTTTCATTACAATTTATGGAAAAGCAAGTTTGGTAACGGAGTGGACATTGCTAATTTGGGTGTTGTTAAAATACTTGTAAAAACTGATGAAACTAGAATATTAGTGTGCAAAAGAACCCATATTTCTTAACTACATACACTACTGGTCAACATAAGATGAATAAATTATTCATTTTAAAGGAAAAACATTCTTGCATCTCCAAAAGTGAAATTGATCTAATAGCAGAAAACGACTCATATAAGGTAGAGATAACCCGTTCGAAGTCGGTTAGCAACGTCTAGTGATTATATATGTACTTAACACTCATATCCGGCTTCGCCCGGGAGAGTAAATATGGAACTCTGCCAAGTTACGCCATCTGTCGAGTAACCAGGGTTCGACGGGCTTTAACAGTTTTAATGTCAAAATGTGTAATCCTAAAATTTCATATCGCTAGTGTTCAATCCGACGTAATTTTCAGGGCTTCCCTGGAGTAGTAATCCGCTTGATTTGCATATTTAGTCCCGCTTCGGATCACGAGCTTTTGCCGTGTCCCTCAAGAGAAATAACGGGCGAATCCGGTTGATTTTTACATATTTAGCCCCGCCTTCATATGACGTCACGAGAAATCAGAAATGGCGTCGTAATTTTCCAGTGGTAGTAACCATTATCCAAAGTTAAAAATAATACCCATTTCTCGGAATATAAACGTCATTTGCAGCTGAAAATATGTGCTTTGACCTAGAAATTCGCCTCAGAACGTTTGTTCAAAGTTTCACATCGCTAGGGTCAAGATATATATTTGAGACGAAGTTAGAGATTACAGATAAGGTGCCTACCAAAGAGGACAGATACAGAGGATGGGTTGGAAGAAGTGATAAATATAAGAATTACAACCAACGCAGACGCAGAGAAATGTTTGTTAGATATAATCTTTGGCATAAATGTGAAAGTGTGAAGGAGTCGAAAACTAGACGGAAGGACTGATCGAGGGAGAGCCATCGGTCGGTGGTAGCAATTCAGGCAGCTGCCTCAAGAGGATTAACAGGGTTTGAGATAGAAGACGAATGCACCATTCTCGATGGCATCGAAGGTGAACCGCTCATGCCGAATGCACATATGATCGACATGCGACTACAGACGGGGGAAACACACGATTTGTTTTATGCTTCAATTCATAATATCAATCAATCAATCAATCAAACTCATTTATTTATCAGAAATCCAGAACAGTTTTACAAAAGATATGCAAATGATTATTATGAAAGTAAAGTAAATGAATAGCATGAAAATAAACTCCAGGAAGGCAATAGGAAAAAATGAATGAATGAATGAACGAGTAATACGAGATTTACGATTCAGACGTCAATAGCCTACTTGATTCAGAGGCACGGATACTTTACATACATGTATATAATTTATATGAATAACTATTGAATGTGATGCCAGGGCGATCGGTTCTAATTCTTTCTAGCTACTTTCCCAACTATCTGATATTACCAAAGTAATTTCTAAAATTAATGGCACTTCAGATTTATATTAATTTATGTGTAATGTATTGTCATTAACATACGATAATCAACAAGGAAACACTTTTCCAGGCAACTCTGTTCTCTTCAGTCCGCGTTTAGTCCGTCCGACACTAAGTGGGCGCAGACTCCATGTTATGATCGTTTCCTAGTGTGACGAGAGGCGTCTAGCTGTTCTCTTCCAATCTAATGTTCCTATCTTCAACCAACGATATTGTAGGGCAAAGGTCAACTGCGGCCATAAGTTCTTATTAAACATTTAAAGTACAATGGACACTGGTTAAAACTGTAACCGTTAGCCATACAAAAAGTTAACATTATTGCTAAACTGGAAATTGCATTTTGCAAAAGCCGGTACACTGTGTAGATCTACAACGCATGGTTCTGGCAATTTTCCGTTAATCCTCCACTCAATCGGTTTATCCTCGAGGACGTTGTGCATAGGAAAAAATAACGTACATTGTCTCTGCATATCCATATCTTATTACCATCTTTATCCCTTTCGCAGATTC
Source organism: Aporrectodea caliginosa (assembly GCA_020284085.1). Taxonomy (NCBI): domain Eukaryota; kingdom Metazoa; phylum Annelida; class Clitellata; order Crassiclitellata; family Lumbricidae; genus Aporrectodea; species Aporrectodea caliginosa. The sequence goes on from JACEVL010000075.1 coordinate 1,293,198, forward strand.
CTCCTCCGATAAGAAAAACGTCTCCATTATCAAGAACCAACCAAAACAACAATATAGGCCTATCGGTCTTAAACTGATTTCGTTCATGCCACGTTTCCGTGTCAATGCTAAGTATAAATGTATAATAATGTCCAGTTGCCCAACTAAAATAGCAGATGTCTTCCAAAGTGCCGCTAGAACCAAGCAACATGAACGTGGCATAGGTTTAGAAAGGAGAGTGCACATATCCTGTTTAGCGCCGAATATTTGAACATGGCTGGCGGTTTTCGTCTTTATCTGCTCCACCGAAGATAAAGAGTGAACTTTTCAATTTGAATTGTAGAGAATTACCCGAGGATCAGACACAGTGAACCAACTTTCCAACGATTGCGCACTTGCCGGTGATTGCATTGTAGTCTTCGACGCTGTCTAGAACGCTTTAATCTGAGTCAACAAATCTCCGGAGATGTCTGCCACACTATACCACGCATCAGCATATAGGTATCCGGCATTGGTTTAGTAAGGAGAGTGCAGGTGTTTTCTTTCGTGTTGTACACTTGAACGTAACTGACGTTGCCATCTTTATCTGATCCACCGAAGATATAGACTGAACTCCCGAATGGAACACAATTACCAGACCTGCAGACACTGTGAATCAACTTTCCGACTGATGTGCATTTATTGGTGACTGCGTTGTAGGCCTCAACGCTGTCTAGTAAGCATCCATTTGATTTCACAAATCCTCCGCAGATGTACAAGACTTCATCGATAAACGCTGCGCTGTGTCCACGTCGGCCTTGAACTAAAGAAGCGCATTTCATCCAACCAATAACCTGTTTATATTTCCAGATTTCATCTGCATTTCCCCCTATTCCTGTAGCGTAGAGCGTGTCACAGTAAACATTTGCTGTGGCCGTGGTACCTTTCTTCATTCTACCAGGTATTCTTGTAAGATCTGAAACTCTATTTGGACGATGTAGATCTATTTTGACGGCGTCTTTTGTACAGGTCGTACCATCACTCATTCCCAAGACAACTGCAAAGTTCTCAAACTGGCTTTTGGTTTCTGTTTGAATAGTAAAACATATTTTTTTATAAAAGTAAAACATATCTTTCATATATAGATAATTGATGGCTAAACTTACCATTTAATCGATTTGCACATTAAAATTTTCTTAAGTACTGTACATTTCGTAAGTGGGCCCTTCTGCTTGCAAAACTATTGGCTGGGTTCTCCTCCTCAACTGCTCGTTCCCGGAAGACGTTTCTCTTCCTACACTGAGAGCGCCTCTGAATAGTCCATACTGCGAGAGGCGCTTTAAATGTTCAGATACAATACAATACATTTGGATAGAGCTTCCACATTAGTGCTTCCACAAGTGACTCGATTTGTGGCACAGGGGACATCGATAATAAAACCTCAGATCCCTTCACAAAACACTGAGAAACGATGGCGAAAGAGAGAAACAATTTCTACAAATCATACAAAGTCACATTAGAAGTCTGAAACAACGAAACTTATTGAGATATCTAAACCGCATATTATGTCCAATTCACCTTTTTAAAATTTTTACGCTACTGAACATGCAGCCATTGTGTTCATGTACGTTACAGATGCTGTATATGTCACTAGTCAGAATTCCCTTCATGCTATTGAGTCAACAGTAATCATCTGTAATAACATATCGATTTCAATTTCAAGTGCAGTGGTTTGATTGGAATTTGCTTCATAGCGAACTCACATCGTAAACCCATATCGAAACCATACTTGAAACCGCATTCCATCGAACCAAAGGCAGGCTACATAGACTGCATTTTCAGATTCGCTCTATATAGCCTGATAACGCTTCAACCAAAACCAAAAAACATTACAGGGATTGAGAACTTTGTTCTGCGAATTTAAGTTTCTATCTTGCTTGCTTGTTTACGGTTTAAAGACCACTGTGTGGTAACAAATACCATTAGCGTCGCCCTCCTCCTTTATCCAGGCTTGGGACTGGCACTGACAGAGTACGATCAGTGGCGGTGTTTATTTTCTATACTCCACAGAGATCTTAAGGAATTTCTTTACGTCAGAAGGTTAACCTAAACATGGTTGTAACAATTTTACCTTTAACTTGACCCACAATGTTCTTGTTGGACTTCTGTAGAACGTCTCCTAAGTATGTTGCTTGGAAAGAAACTTCGACTGATTGATGTGGACGATCAATGAATGCATTGTGATCTTTTTCTAACTCCTCTGCTCTAACAAGTAATTCGTGAACCGATCTGCAGATGTCGCTGGCTGATCCTCTCAGTCTTAGTTCGGTGCAATAGGCCTCAAAACTTCTCAATATTGTGCAACCTACTTCAATTTCTTTCATTTCAATATCCATCTCTTTTACATTATTTGATTTTATTGCAGATAAATCATCCAAAAGCGATTTTGTGTTTTCATCTATCATGTCTTTAAGCTCCTGATTTCTTTTACGTATTGCGTTTTGTTTTTCTATTATTTCCTTAAGAAATTCTGCTTTTCTCTTCTCCGTTTTCTTTCTAAATGACGTCAGTTCATCTCGATAATTCGATATCTTCAAAACTTTCGTTTTAATAGTTTGACGGAATCCTTCATCGAATGTAGTCACTCCTTTACAATAATGATTGCTATGACTTTCGAGTAAACAAGAGACGCAGACGATTTTATTGCATTTGGGGCAATAGTATTCTAATGGATTCTGAGTGTGTTTGGTGCAGTATTTTACAGCAGAAACGAAGCGAGTTTCTGATTCAGTATCGCTTCCAATCATAACCACTTGGTGATCCCTACTCACTTTTTGAAATTGGTGAACTTTGACACAGCTATCACAGTAGTTATCTCGGCATTCTAAGCATCTCATTGTGGCTGTTGATAGTTGCCCTGTTTTGCCCTCATTCCTGATATTACACATATCGCAGACGATAGTGGATCTCCTCATTCGCATCGTAGTCTTGAACTCCAAGAGGTTTTCCATGAAGAAGTTTTTCTGAACACCATTCATTCCATCTGGTAAAATGGTGAACTCCTTACGACACAACGGACAAGGCATCTTATCTCCTGGTTTCTTCTGCGCCGCTTCTCCAGTGCGATTCAGGCATTCGAAACAGAATGTGTGAATGCATGGCAACACTCTTGGATCAGAGAATGCACTCATACAGATCGAACATTTAGTTATTTCGCGGAGTTGTTCTTCAGCTTTTTCTCCCTCATCCGCCATCTTGAATTATCCTGAGAATCTATCATAAACAAGACAAGATCATCAACTGCTGATATGAAATTGAATTGTTGTTTTCCACTACCAATGTAATTCTTATGATAATCGATATAGTGAGGTAATTGCAAACGATTTAGATATTGAGTGAAACCAAAGCAGGGTGGAGTCAACTTCGGTACTAATTGAATATCCTATTCAAGAAAGGAGGAACATGGGCGTTTTGCTTAGATTTTCCTAGAGGCGCGCTTACCAGTAGACGCACTAGGCTCGCCCCTAGGGCCCCCAACTCTCGGAGAGCCCAACCGAATGAAAATGTTTCTAAATAATAAAAACAAAAATTTAGAATTTTGATTTTTTTAAATAACCTATTTTTCAATATTTTTACAATTTAGCATTCATATAAAACTATGTTGTAATTTACAATTGCTTTGTCATATTTTGCGCAGCAATAATTGGATTATAATATAATTCATTTTTGTGTAAAATTACGTCAAACTTGTTAGCAACAAGCCGCAACGTGCGTCTGATGCAGTTTAGGCCTACGTGTTGAAAGTTAAATCTCATAAGTCCGTCATTTTTAGTGTTTAAAACTTTTATTAGTATTGATAACCAGCAAGTAACAGAAATTTTAATAATAATAAAATTATGATTAAATATTGATTAAAATCTGACGCAATGAAACGTTGCTAAGATTCTGGAGCCGCAAAACGAAAGAAGATTACTGTAATGACAGTATAATTGTGGAATTCGTTGCAATCATTCAATCAATCAATCAATCAATCAGCCAATCAATTTTAGTTTATCAAAAACAACCTGACATGTACGCAACTTATACAAAGAATAAATGCTGCAAAGAATAAAATGCCACCAGCAAATCTCTTCAGGATCTACGACTATTGTATTGTATTGTATTTGAACACTTGTTATAGCGCCCTACCAGATTGCCTATTCATTGGCGCTCCCGACTGCTGCGCGGACGCTGAATCGGAGTTTCACGCCGAAGCGCATGAGCAATTGCTAGTGAAGGACTTGCCTACGCGGAGGCTTTGAGGTGGATTCGAACCCGCAACCCTCCAGCTGCAAGGCACCGAACATACCCCTATACCACCGCGCCCCAGTTGTATTGTGTTGTGTTGTATTGTATTGTATTGTACTCCACGTTTATAATGCGACCGAGCCACCCGCAGTAAAGATCCGAGAAATTAATCTCTGATAAACCGACCGACCGGGAATCGACCCCGGGCTACCAACCCACTCGGCCACTCAGGATCTCACTATGTTAATCGAAAGTATTTGAATTCTTTAATTCTGTAACAATTTCTGAGAAAATTTCCTAATAATAGGGAACAGAGGCAAAACTTATACTTGCTACTGAAAGCGACGCTGACACTGCATATGAAGACGAACTGCCACAGCGCCTTCAAAAAGCGTTCTTTGTTTTTTTTACGAAACTTCTATGAATGATGTCATATTGAAAGGACGGAAAAATTCATTGTTGGTTGTGTGTGACAAGTATTATGGGCCTCGGAATCCGCCTGAAAGCTTATGAAGGCATCAACATCCGGTTTGGACTATTATTTTTTGTCATTGGCAATTATTATTATTATTATTATTATTATTATTATTATTATTATTATTATTATTATTATTATTATTATTATTATTATTATTATTATTATTATTATTATTATTATTATTATTGTCATTGTTAAAACACGGTAAGGCTTAGTGTTGTTGAGGTGGTCGCTCCTCAGCGCCGGGCAACCCCGACATGGTGCCCTGGAAGGCAACCGCGTTATTATTATTATTATTATTATTATTATTATTATTATTATTATTATTATTATTATTATTATTATTATTATTATTATAATTGTCATTGTTAAAACACGGTAAGGCTTAGTGTTGTTGAGGTGGTCGCTCCTCAGCGCCGGGCAACCTCGACATGGTGCCCTGGAAGGCAACCGCGTTGAAACGCTGGACCGTAACCGACAGGCGCTGGAGGATGAATCCTGTCTCTCGGGTGTCTCCGGATATTTTCGTCAGGCGGCGACCCATCTCGGAGATGAAGGCGAGGCCCTCTCTGTTGAGAGGGCCAAAGGTCTCCAGGGCTACAGGGATGAAGGTGTACCTCCTCTGTAGATCTGCGTATTTGGTGTGTTTCCTTGTGGCAGCCAACTCCGCCGCCCTTCCAGCTTCGGTCGCCGTCTCAGGGATGTATGAGGCGGCCACGGTATCCACCACCGTCGCGTCCCATATCAAGGTCCGCCCGTTGCCCCACGGTATCAGGGTCTGGCCATCAGGCCTCCTTCCGTCCGATCTGGTGAGACCAGACGGCTCCTTAACCGCAGGTGTGCCGGCTCTGTTGAGGCTGCGGTAGATGATATCGTTGACGGCGCAGTGTCTAGCTTGACGTCCAAACCCCAAATGGCAGGAGAGGCCATGTGAGCCTCTGGACGACACCGGAGCACCGCATGCGCACGTGTGCGGCTCGCAAATGGCCAGGCCCAAGCGCAAACCGGCCGCAACTCTCACGGCCTCGTCGCTCATCCTCAGATCATATGCGGTCAACGGGAGGGCATGTAGCCAGTCGGAGGAATGAGGAACTGAACCGCTCTTAGTCTGGCCTGGTCGTAAGGGTCCTGCAGTGCACCACTGACCGACGATAAGACCTCCTGCAGCAACGGCCCATCCCATTGTGATTGTTTGTGACTGGGGACGGCCGTTGGGTCGGAAATCCTGGCGAGTTGCATCCATTGCGAACGCGCTGAAGTATAGGCCGTGTATGCGTTCTCGAGTGTTGTTCCCAAGATGATTATAATTATTATAATTATTATAATTATTATTATTATATTCGTTTACTGGCACACAGAAAAACAGCTGACACACCGCAACTGATTACAGCTAGTTCAAAAGAATAATAAAGATAGAATCAAAATATAAAACTAATATTAACAGAAAGGTTCAAACGATGGAATTTAGTGCATGGTACATAATTTTGACAAAGACTCTCAGATTACTGGTACCAATTTCTGGTAAAGGACACGAGGAATAAAATTTCTATTGTCCTTAAATTGTAGTACATAATCATAAGGTCGGGGTCGCATTATATATTGGCGTATGTTAGTAGGTGGGAGAAGCTCTGTCAGAACGTGTGAACTGTTCCTTTGGACCGCAGATAGCAGCGTATCCTCAGCTTTACTAACCATCGTCTCCACATCAGGAATGTCCATAGATAGATTATATTACCAGCCCGCCGAGCTCTGACAAGGACCTTCTCGACCTTACATCGTTGTTCTGCATTGGTGAGACCCCACCATGCAGGTGTGGCGTAAATCATTCTTGCAACCAATGTAGCTCGAGCAACCTCTTGCAGAGCACACGCTGGAAGTCCATGACACCTGAGGATGCGGAGCGCATGAAAGGTTCCCATGCACTTGGCCAAGATATCTGCTACATGTGTTGCGACTTTTAGGTTGGCTTGGATGGTGACGCCTAAAATCTTTACCGCCGGCACTCTGCTTACTTCCTTTAGCGTCTCAGGGATCATGACACCGCGTCGACGATGAATTATCATCTCTCTCGTCTTACATCGATTGAGCTTCAGGTTGTAACATTCAGCCCAGCAAGATATTGTCTCAAGCTCTTCAAGCACCGTTGCTCTCATGGCAGAACCCACCAATAGATAAGTGTCACCTGCATATTTTGATATTCTATTCTCAGGATACTTGGTCTTCAAATCTGATCTAGAGATGTCATAAGAGACCGGACCCAGTCCCGAACCCTAAACGATGTTTGCTTTGATGGACGCCTCAGAGGACAGACTTCTGTTGTACCTTGTTACATGAGTACGATTCTCGATAAAGTTAATTATCCAGTTAAAGATGTTATCTAGTATGTCCATCGTACCTAGCTTCTCCGCAAGTGTGGAGTGACTAACTGTATCAAAGGCTTTACTGAAGTCCAGTGATGTCAGAGTAACATACTCATTGGTCCTGAGAAGGGTTGTGATATGATGTATAATCAAGATCAAGGCCGCATATTGGACATTCAGAATACTCTGAATGAAACAAATGAAACTGATAAAAAAACGATACAAGGATGCCAAAGCCAACAGATATATCGAGACTATAATCATGACATAATTATGACTCTGATTATGACCACAGTTTTGAGGCAACGTTAAATATTATAAGACTACAGGGCAGGGCCGGCGCCAGAGTATTTGCCGCCCTAGGCGAACCTGTCGCGCTGCGCCCCCGGTAACTGCGAAAACTAATTAAGTTAATTTAAAAGTTATCCATAATAACAGTAACAGTCTGGAAACTGCATTAGCTATGCAGCCTATGCTGTATATACTTTTAATGGGATATAAAATGTAGGTCCTAAATACACGCAGGCCTATTAAATAATATTATGAGACAGTGCACATTTTTCGTTTGAACACTTTATAAGAAATCCTACGGCTACGTGTACTAAGTCATAATCCTATTCCTATTCCTACCTACGTAGAACTTTCTACGAAGTCTGTAGAAATAATTATAATGTAATTTCAAAATTTTGTTTTTGCGCTTTCACTTTAGCAAATGTAGAAGAGTTCTCTATCAGTTCAATATCTCCAGCAAGAGGCCTATCATGTTCAATTGACAATGTAACTATAGGCCCAGTCCAACAAATCTTTCTTGTAGCATGGAGGTATGCCTACGCAAATATATTTCTTTTGAGCTTCGAGAAGCTTCTCTCATTATTAGGCTATTAGCCACAAAAACTGGAAGTGTCAAGAAGACGTCAAATCGAATAAATATGCGGCGTAACTATTTAAAACTATATTTTAAGTGTAGTATATCAATGCTTGCATACATATTGCGCCATTTATTGACCTCGATCACCCACACCGTTATCTTTAGTGTCTGGTTTTGTACTAGCACTGGATTTTTCTGTGACATGAATTAAGTTTTGTTTTCATTATAATTTTTCACTCGACGTGTTTGATTTTTGTTCTATTTCAGTTTTCGTGATTAAAATGAATTCCGTTAGCGTAACAGTCATGCTTCTGAAAATCAGTATTTTCAGTTTTGATGCTTCTTAACGTTAATAAAAATATTACTGGCTTAGATGAGGCGAACGAAAATTCCACAATGCACAAATGAGGTATGGAAAACCACAGTGAACTAGGTTTTCAACCGTTTATATTCGTTGAGCCTCATTCGATAACACAGACATAATTAAATGACCTGGTCAGGGACTTAGATTTATCAAAGACAAAAGCAGAACTAATAGGTTCATGACTGCAAGGCTGAAGTTTGCTGTAGCCAGATAAAATCTCTATCTTTCGAACTAGCCTAAGAAGATGCTAGGAATATCATTTCAGTGGTTAAGACGTCTGGTTCTGCGCTGATATTGATGAGTTGCTCAGAGTCCAATGCTCTGGTTTGTGAGAAAGACCCACAACAATGGCGTCTTTTAATGTATTCATCACTGTTAGGTCTTAAATCTGTCTTGATATACAATTAGGGTGTGTCAATTTTAGAAAGGTCAATATTTAAAAAGTTAATAGGGATAAATTTGTAAATTTTCATGTGGAAAATCGAAATATAGGTATAAATTTTGTTTCCAATGAGATTTACCTACTTCGATTTACACTCGAATTATCGTGTATTAACGTAAATAAACTGCTTTAATATGGAGCTAGCTGAAATATTTTAAAAGACTCTGAGTTTCTTGTCTGTTAGACATTGTATAATGTGTAATATTGTGTATTATTACTGTATTATTGTTATGTATTAATGTCTTTTACTTATGAATTATAAATTTGTCGTACACTGTGTGCAACATAATTATATTAATGCATGTTAGAATTTAGCCACTATTTTCCTTTTTATATAGTCAGAATGTCCCGTGTAAAAATAAGATTGCTAGCCTGGACTCATTTACATCACATAGTTGGGTCAGGCAGAGAACTGCCTACAGCTGAATTACCAACTGTCAGGGATCTCATTAGATAGTGGTTGTACCTGAGAGAAATGAGTGACCACTGACCAAGATAGACGGAATTACAGCAATGACCAACTTGCCACTGATCTAATAACTGGCATACTTGTTCAATGGTGCAGAGCAAATCCTAAATTCACTGAGCCAGTCATAAACACCCATGCTAGAATCAAAGCAAAGTTGAAATCCAAGTGGGAGCAAGGAAACAAGGTGTCTTCAGGCAGAGCGAATTTGGAGGAGAAAGATATGGAAAGCTCGATAGACTCATGGACATACTTACCTGCAAATGTGAGATCAAGAGTTGTACTGATGTGGGTTGCAACTCTGCCTGTTTTAGTGCAGTACACATATCTAGTGACTGCAGTAGAGAGAAAAAGATTGCTGCGATAGAGTTAGCTTTTATCAAAGGTCAAAGAGAAAAAGTTGGAAGCATTGGACCTCATCAGATAGGACCAGGACCTCCCAGAGAATATAGAAGACAATTGTAACAGAAGGAAAGGCAGGAAAAAAGGAGAGATGATGAGAAACAAAATGGAGAATGAATAGTGATAAACAAACCACGGAAGAAGAGGCGATGACACAGAGTTCTATGCTTGAAGTGCAGCAGAGAGAGTTTGAAGAATACGTGGATATCTTGGAAGAATCAGTGAAGGCCTATTTTAATGAATGTAGTAATGAAGACAAAAACTACTTAGCTGGCGAAAGCGATGCCTCTGATGATTTTGTAAAAACTAGGAAGAGAGCAAGATACAATGCTGCAGACATAACCAACATAGCCCTGGCCAGTCTAGGACACCACACTGGGTTGAGGGAGACGGCGGAGATTGCTACTGCTGCCTGGATTGATGCCGGGCTCGTTACTCAGTTTGACACTACTTTGGTGATTGGTCACAACAAAGCGAGGAGAGCTCAGGAGAGAGTCATGAAGGAACTCGATGCAAAGTTTGAAGACGAAATTCAGCAGAATGGCATAAGTTGTATTTTCTTTGATGGGCGTCGTGATGAAACGAAGGTCATGTTAAAAGCATAAGAGAATGGCAAAATGTACCCAGGTTTGGTTAGAGAAGAGCATATTACAGTTTGCATGGAACCAGAAAGTAGATATCTGTGGCATATTCTTTTCCAGCTACAACTGATCAAAGAACATATTGAAGAGGTGAAGACGATTGTAATGACTACAGTGAAGAGGTCTGCTTGGTATAGTTTTAGTGAGTGTGTGCTGCAAGCAATGTTGTGCAGTGATGAGGAGCAGGAGAGAAGAGATGCAGTGGAGAAGATACTGAAGATCAGAATTGAAGGAGATGAGATGACACAGCTTGGAGATAGCCGGGTGAGACCCAGGAAAACACCGATCATCAACCCTGAAGCGACTACAGTCTCGCAACTGATTGACTGGAGCTCTGGAGTATCTGAGCCCCATTTTACTTGCTCCCTAACAGCAGAAAAGATCAAGGCGCTTGTGGCCAACCCAATGGTGGTTCCCGACTGGCCATCACACACACAGTCTGTTGAGAAGTGTGTGAAAATGACAACCGAGGCTCCTGGTCATGTGTACAGTCATGAGAGGAGGAACTATTACATCAAAGGTCAAATGGTCAGCCGTGAGCTCATGGGCTGAAACAGAGCAAGCAGGACATGATGTATTTGGTTGATTTTGTACAATTCCATTAACTTGACCTCACAAATGACATTTGCTATGACAGTATGACAGTTTTATGACTCTGTGTGGCTACAGATTTTCTTCAGTTCTATTGTACGTTCAAATAAATTGCATGTAATTATGGCTCATTTGAACTGTAAATCGAAGTAGCTAGCACTCATTTTAGGCTGTTTTTGAAGCTATATTTGGATTCAGCATGTATGAATGCACACTTTCATCACTAAGCGTTTGTGAATTTCGAAAAAAAATCATTTTACACCCCAAATTGACACACCCTAATATACAATGGCAATATCCACCTTTCAATAACGTATTGGCTAAACAGAACACCAGAAAGAAGCCTAAGACAGCATAGAGTACAACACCTACAACTGGAATTTCTGCGACGATCTAAAAGGTCTGTTGCTTGCGAATGCTTAGACACACGTAGTTCTAATCTGATGACTTCTGTAGAACCATAATTGTGGACATATATATACATGTAGTTGGCTTAATTATTTGACACGATATGACGGCTTCCCAGATCCTCTCAGACTCTTGCTGATGTCTGGTTTGGTTAGTAAAGTGAGTAAAGTTAGTAGGTCTATTACCTGATGTACATTTAATGTACACCAGGTATATACTTACTTCCTTTACAGGCGATGGGTGACGTAATGACCAACCTAATTAACCATAATTATAATTGTGAAAATTATCAACTGTTTTATACAGACTCACCTAGTTGCGATGGTTGTCTGTCGTTGAAAGCCTCGCTACCTGTGAATCGAACCCTTAAGGTTAAAGAGTCCATAGCAACGACCTTTGCCCAGAGCCAATGCCTGACTTCTTCAACTCTGTAGTTATTATAATCTTCATTGCACTTGTTATTAAGCATTCAGGTTCAGTACATTCTGTATATCAGCCGCTCAACACCACTTTACTAGTTAATAACTGTTCACCATATTTTGTTTACCTTTGGTAATAAAGAGCCGATAGCACAAAAAGAATAGAATATTTCGCCATGGATCCTTAACGTTTATGAAACTTAACCTTTGCTACTACTAGCCCATAAAATGAATACTGTAAACTGCTCATGTAGCTTAATTATAGGTACAGGTGTGCTTCATATCTCTAAGCAAACTGCTTTATCTTAACTAGTGTTAACTTTCTCTCGTCATGAAGCACACCTGGCTTGCATTGCTGCACAAAAATGAGTTGGTTATTCTGTGGTTGTTTTAGTCAAGAATAAATGTCACATTCTGTGGTGCACAATTATAATTAAAAATATTGTTTACGCATAAGAAAATATGTATCGCAGCTTGATGTAATTATGCAGGCAATAGGAGATCTGTTAGCGCATTCATTCTCAGAATTCATTCATTCATTCTGAGAATTTATATAGCGCCTCTGTAAGATATCTACTCAGAGGCGCTCTCTACGCTAGCCTAGTATGATGCTACATAAGTGTCATTACGAACGGTCATTAGCGCCTCTGAGTAGTTTCCTTGAAGGGGCGCTATATAAATTCCCGAATGAATGAATGAATGAACGAAAAATTACATCCGTTAGCAAAAATTGTCTTGTCTTCAACCATCCTCGATCCGAGGGTTGGTCGCTCCATGGACAAGTCTTCTCCACCTGTTTCTATCTTCCGTCTCTGTCAACAATCGATGAAAAGGCATATTCATCCACGTGCTGATGTTGTTAAGCCATCCCATTCTCGGTCTTCCCCGCGTCCTTCCTCCTGGTACAGTTCCCTGTATGATTTCCTTTTCCAGACAGTTTCCCTGTTTCCTCATCAAATTCCCAAAGTATGTAAGTTTCCTTCTTTTAACCCTCGGGCTACAAAGGGGGGGTGGTTGCCACCCCTAGGTTTTTTCATCTCAAACTTTTTCCGTATGGAATAAAATTTTGACCTTTTAGGTAGCTGTAGGGGATTCATTTACACACGTTTTGATGTAAAATGTGAGATGATGTCTCACACCGTTCAAAAGTTATACCCAATATACCCGAGGTACCGGGGGGTGGATACCACCCCCCCTAGATTTTCGACTATATCTTATCCGTCATTTAATATTAAGAGACACAAATTATACCATTCTATAGAGGGAATGTGGGGCTACATTTCTATGGTCACTGAGTTGACCTGAGACAACCGGAAGTGCTCAAAATAAATAATAATACGCGTAATATGCGTGAAAAATGGCTGAATGGAAGCACTCCCCCCCCCTTAGTTTTTTGTCTGTAGCGTATTCATTTGTCTTCCTGGAAGAGAAACAAAGATACTATTCTTTAGAGGGAATGAAGGGCTTCATTTGCATACCTACATCTTTGTCTTTTGAATACCGGAAGTGATCAAAATAAATAATAATACGCGTAATCTGTGTGAAAATGGCTGAATACAGCATTACAACGTAAACCGATATATATGTATTAGGGTGGTCCTATAAAATGGAAGTTGTCTAAATTAGTTCTCCAACCCAGCATATGGTTACGTCACGTATTAATAGGTCACAGTTAAAAAATTAAAAGAAAATAATAATATTTAGGACTTGCCCAAGGCTGACAAAGTTTTCATAAATTTGCTCCTGATTTCCTCAAACTTTATCATGACATCGGCACTCGGCAGGGTTTAACATAATTGCATACTTGCAAACAATTAATGTGCAGCTCCAATACAATTACTGAATAATGGTATTAAAGTCGTAAGAATTAGTTTTATTACCAGCTTAAGATACTGACTGCAAAACTTAGAAAATAATCTGAAATTGTAGCCGAGAACATCAACATTAATTTTGCCGATGAATTTGTAAGTCATCCGATTTTGACCATAGTATGGCTGCAGCCTTTGTTGGCGCTGAGAACAGCTTCCTATGTTCCTCTACAACCTGTAACAAGAACTGTTTTTGTTCTTCATTTCTTGTTAGAGACGACTTAAATTCTTGCACTAAACATCTTTCTGCGAGATCGTTAACCTCTTTAACGGATTGGGTAAAATCGCGGCTTCGTTGGTAGGCTATACTTGGATCATACTGTAGAAAATCCTCAGAGAGTTCCAAAATGTGGATGAATCTCATGGTTGATGTAGTGACGAAGTTGTGGAGTTCTTTCGTTGCAGGTTTATGGAATGGCGGGATTCCTTGTAGTGGCTCAACAGAATCTGAATTTTCGTTAAGGGCCTTTACCATGAGTCTCTTCTCATCCACTGAAACATTATGGTCAAGGAATGCAAACCCAACCAGTAGTTCAGCCAAGTACCACATTGTAAGTGACGACTAAATGCGGTTGTGGCAGCCTTGGCGACAGCCTTTTTTGGTAGGTCGACAGCCTGCAAAGCAAATTCAGGTCATTTTGCGGAGCCTCTGTAGACGATGTGCACTGGAATCAGTACTAGACATATATGCCTGTCACAAAGAGTGGCACTTCCTTCAGATGATTCCAGACTCACAAAGAGTTACACTTCCTTCAGATGATTCCAGACTTGATCACTATATGCAGGGCCACGAGACTTCCGTGTTCTGGTTGAACCTGGCTGCAGAGAGTGCAGAGGTTCACATTGTGAGTGGAAGATCCACATTGTAAGTGAGCAAATGGCTCTGGCTATCCACTGCGTACGGTGTACAGCTCCTGGATAGCGGAAACGTATTCCATGTGGTGGAATTCCACCGAGGAATATGATCGATTGCTCAAGAAGTTCGCAGTAGTCATCTCTTGGCTCGAGTGTCTCCAGCTGTGCCACTGCAAACTCAATAACCTCATTCTTCCATGGCTGTCATCTACTCATCGTCTGTGACTGTGGAAAAGGTGGCCTGATCTATTCTAGGCCAGAAATCTTTAAAGTGGCCAAATAGCTCCATGTTGGGAAGCTTCGATACATCATACAGGCTAATGACCTTCTCCAACATGATTTCAGAAATGTGGTGTCGGCATGCCAAATTGAGGAGTTCTCGACCTATTTCTCTTTCCAACAATACGCACAAGCCACCATTTCTTCCAGTATTCGAGGCTGTAGTATCATAGCATAGACCTTTGATTCGATTACGCAACCCTATTCATCAATGCTATCAATCATTGCATATGACATTGTTACTGCCGTTCCATCATCAAATTTTGGTACAGACAACAGCTTGATCACATCATGTCCAGAGACCAGTATCGATACTGGCAGCCATGATTGCATCATGGAAGGATGAGGTTGTTGAGTATGTAGTGGCACATCTGGAGAAATTCCAGTAACAATATAGTCCATAATTGAAAAGTACGAAACTGAAATTTCGGGAACATGCGCAATTATCGTAACTTCAACTGGTTTGGGCAAGTCCTAAATACTTTTATATATTGAAAATATTTTGGTTAAAAAGTCTCTATAAGTCATATCACCAAATGGGGGGTTGGAGGATAAAAAAGAAACAACATAAAAATTAGTCATTATGGATGGGACCACCCTAATATGTATGGATATTTTATATGTATGGATGTACATTTATACTATATAAACATGTGTAGGGATGATTTTGTGTATCTTTTATAGATAGATTAGTTTCAAAACACACATAATCTTATATTTGTTTATCCAAAAAGTACAAAATGTACGCAATAATATACAATATTGCTAATTAATGGGTTCCGTTGTTAAAAGTGATGTAATTTCGAGGTGCATTCACATAATGTACAACTAAATATACCATTCTGTGCAGAAATGAATGCTGAATCCAATGCTATATTACAAGTTATGATATGTAAAACCAAACACGAAATCCAGGGGGTGGTAACCACCACCCCTTGGTAGCCAGTGTTACAAAAAAAGCTTGGTAGCCCTAGGGTTAATCTGATCGAGTAGACTTCTTTCCGTTCCTGTTTTCTCTAACACCCACTCATTTGTTCTTTTTTCTATCCATGATACTCTCAGAATCTGTCTTAGGCATTTCATTTGAAACGCATTTATTCTTTCTTCCTCTTTTTTCTTGGTAGGCCAACTTTCACACCCGTATGTTGCCACTGGCCATACCAAAGCCCTCATGCAAAACAGTGCACAGTAACTGTCAGTAAGCTAGATGCATAGCCTAGTTGTTAAAAACGGTAAAACGAAAATAAAAAACTGAAAAACGTCGTTTTTAAAAAAAATTAAAAACGAATAAAAACGCGAAAAAAACGGAAAAAATAATTTGACTTTGTTACATCTTCATTTTAATCAGAAAATAACACAACTTTATTAGTAAGCACTAAGAAACATTAATCTACAGCAATTATTTTATTTTTTATAAGTTTGCTTTTATAAGAAATGGAGAAATTAAATATCAAAATCTTTTCAAATTTAAATTGTAAACATTAAGTCCATGCTGACAAAAACGAACACAATTTAAAAACTAAACTGTGTAAATGTAGAGTGTAGCCTACTTAATTAGAAATTTTACTTACAAGTTTTACTTAGGCTACATAACAACTTGGTATGGAATAATAATGATCAGTCAGTTTTTCAGTGAATCGGAGATTACTGTGTAAACAGATTACATATCGCATTTTGGATTACTTAGAAATTGAGATAACTTTTATAGATTTTATTTCTTGAACTGTGCTATTTATTTCTCAAATTATGACATTAAATAGTGACGTATATTAGCTTAATCCTTGAAGGTACGGAGACAACGTAAGGGACATCAGACAAAAATAAAATTAAACAAATAATAACATACAATAAATATATAAATAAAGTTACATACAGACAATAAAAACGAAAAAAACTTGACGAAAAATAAGAAACGAAAAAACGTTTTTAACAACTATGGCTAGAAGAGTCTCAAAGGCGGGCCAACGCACACGCGTGGAACCAACCAAGTGCCAACGGATTCCCGTCCAAAGTTGAAGATGGCATGGATGTTCAGAGTCTCTGAGCTAAGTTGCGTCGATAGAGTAGTGCGGCCACAAGTGACAGCGTTCGCAAACATGGTGTCGATGCCGACGAGC
>JACEVL010000075.1:1315000-1430000 GCA_020284085.1 Aporrectodea caliginosa
GGGATAGAATTAGACAGATAGAATAGACACGAGCTTAATTAATTTTGAGGTTGAAATCGAATTCAACTCACGTGGCAGCCATTTGCAATTTCTTGTTGTCGTCTGATTAGCTTATTAGTAGTCACGACGTAATAGTGACGTCAGTTCGGTGAGGTCAGGTCAACTGCATATTGAAAGTGTAGTCACGACGTAATAGTGACGTCAGTTCGGTGAGGTCAGGTCAACTGCATACCGAGAGTGTGGAACGCTATAGGTAATTAGCGGTGAAAGCGAGGTTGGGTCAAGGTTATATAACTATTTATAGCCTTAAGAAAATTTATCAGCGCAAGGCTGAGATTTTTCATATAGCGCCAGCAGTGCCTATAGTGAAAATAACGCAAGATGTCCGCAGAATATCAAAAATGGATGAAAATTGGACAGGAACTTGGCTTCGAAAATAGTGAACTCAGGGAGTTTGTAAAAGAAAGGCAAGCAGAAGCCAAAGAAGAGAAGCGACGGTTGGAGGAGCTCGAAGCTAAGAAGCGTACGGAAGAACTTGAAGAGAAGCGACGGTTGGAGGAGCTCGAAGCTAAGAAGCGTACGGAAGAACTTGAAGAGAAGCGACGTTTGGAGGAGCTTGATAGGGAAGCTAAGAGGCGTACGGAAGAGCTTGAAGAGAAGCGGCGTACAGAAGAGCTGGAAGCTAGGAAGCGTACGGAAGAGCTTGAAGAGAAGCGGCGTACAGAAGAGCTTGAAGCTAGGAAGCATACGGAAGGGCTTGAAGCTAAACGTCATGGAGACGAATTAGAATTGAAGCGTATAGAAATTGAGAACCAGAAACAGATAAAACTAAGAGAATTAGAATTGAGGACGGAGCACAATGCTCAGCAAAGAAACAGAGGTGATGTACTTGGGAATGGAGGAGATTGGGATAATACTGGACGAAATAATAACAATGCCAAGAACATAAAAATGCCAGTATTTAGAGAGGATAAGGATTGTTTAGACGCCTATCTCTTAAGGTTTGAGAGAACATGTACTGCGTATAATGTAGTAGAGGATATGTGGGCGCTGACACTTGCTCGATTTCTTGAAGGTAAAGCCCTGGAAGTGTACCAGCGAATGGAAGCAGAGGATGCCCAAAATTATGAGAAGTTGAAAGATGAATTACTCAGGAGATTTAAGCTGACTGAGGGTGGATATCGGCAGAAATTTAAGAAATCTTCTAGAGATGAAGATGAAACGGTTTCACAGTATGTTGAACGACTTAGGAGGTATCTTAGGCAATGGTTACAGATGGCAGAAATTGGTGAAGGATATGAAGGATTAGAAACTCTTATTCTGAGGGATCAGTTTTTCATCAATTGTGACAATGAGATGAGAAAGTTCTTGAAAGAAAAAGGGAAGTTGAGGCTTAGTGAAATGCTAAAGCAGGCCCAGAATTTTCTCGATGCTCGTGAATCAGATGAAAGAAAATGGGTACATAGTAGCAAGAACAAGGATAAGGATAATAAGTATCATGGCAGAGAGTTTGAGCATACAGACAGGAGTAGCCCGATTGCAAAACCGGATAGAAGCAAGGAGCAGCGCGAATATAAGGATAGAAACCCGTTCAGAAGTGGTTGGAACTTCAATGAGAATAAGAAAGAAAGAAATTATGGAGAAAATAGACAAACAGGATGTTTCCGGTGCGGGTCTACAAAACATAGAATAGCTCAATGCGATAAGGGTGATAGACAGATGAGAACGCATCAAGTAGCAATGATGAGATGCGAAGAAGAAGAAGATGAGAATAAAGAAATGGCAATATTGTATTGTGCCGTTAAAACGGAACAGAGTGATAGCGAGGAGGCTTGTAGTGAAAACGAGTTCACTAGGACCATGATGGTCAATGGACATAAAGCTACGTGCTTATATGATACAGGAGCTACAGGTGTCGCAGTAAAAACAAATTTGGTGAATCCAGATCAGTACATGGGGAAAAATAGAACCTGTGTTTTCACAAATGGAATGAAACAGAAGTATCCTGTAGCTAAAATAAAGATTGAAGGTGAATGTTTCACAGGAGAAACACAGGCCATTGTTGTTGATAGTCTAGTGACAGACTTGATAATTGGACCTAAACTGTGTAATTGGACTAGACAGGAATCTAGGACAGAAGGCACTGGGACTAGCGGAACTAGTGATGTTGTTAGCAATGTGAGCAGAAGTGTTCCGTACTTAAAAAATAGTCGACAGGTAGACAAGCAATGTCTAGCTGAGAAGGATGGACGTGATGACGTCATTGGAAGACGCTTACACAATAGCGCGGCAAATAAAAATGGCGGTGTGTTGATAGTTGAGTCTGAGACGGAGAAGATAGCAGGTTGCAACGCACGTGCACTAAATGAGAAACGGGTTCGAACAGAACAACCCTTGAAAGTGTCAGTCTCAACTGATTTGGAAGTGACTCCAAATAAATTACTTAGCGTCAAGCAAAAGGAAACTAGCAACGGGAAGAGTAATCCCGAGTTGTATTCGAATGAAAGGAGAAGTGAAGGAGATAGAAGTGAAAAGATCGGTTGTAAGAAAGGTTATCGAAGACCTTATACATCCGATTGGAGGAATAAACAGACGAGCGGAGTCAGACACGATGATAGAGTGAGGTACAGAGGAGACTATCTGAATAAGTGTGAACCTGGTTGGTGTAAGAAAGGAAGGAATGTAGTCGGAAGTAGGGTGAATAAGAAGTATTGGAAACAAGATGGTGGCAGATCTTGTGTTACAAATTGTAGAGGAGATCAAAGAAAGTTTAAAGAAGAATGCTTAGACTGGCGAAGGCCGGCTAAAGGAGTTTATTCAAGAGTGGATATAGCAGGAGGAATTAATGAAATTGGTAATGAGAAAAGAACGGAAGAGGAGTCGTTGAAGAGAAGGAGGTGGATGAACCTAAAGAGGAATTCTAATGGATTTGAGAGAGAAGTTAGAGTGAGAGATGGTTATGTACCTGATTGGAAATGGAGACAGAGATTTAATGAGAAGAGAGGAATATCACGGTACTCTACATTTGGAAGATGGTGTGAAGACGAGTAAGATGATATTCGAATATGTTAATCCGATGTTTTAGATAATTAAGTATATCTAAGAAAGGAGTTTAGTTTATAATGTAGATTAAATAGTAAGTTACTTAATTTGCTGATTTAGTTATAGAATGATATTCTATAGGCAGAGTATAGGACTCTATAGAAGTTAAGTAATGTCAGTAATTTAGTGTTATAAGGTAAAGCAGTAATGTGATGGTTAAAGCAATTACTTAAGTTAGTATTGGTTAATAGTAGAATTGATGTTTATTCTAGTCTAAAGTATAATGAATAGGATAAGATATTCAGGATGATTAGAATAAGTAAAGGTTATTAGATGAGTAAGTGAATAGGTAGTCTTTAAGTAATGATAAGATTTGTGTGTAGTTATATAGGACATTTAATATTTAAGATTTGTGTCCAAATCTTTGTTTGTGGGGGTTTATGTAGCGAATGTCCTTGAGACCCCACACAAATCATATTACTAAGTGCTGTAGATAGATGCTCTTATATATATATGTATGTACAGTTAAGGAGTAAGGCTGCAGTAATTGTTAGGATGTTGTAGTGTATAGGATTAATTATTCATTTAATTAATTGAACCAGCGTCAGAACCAGCGATATAGATAATAATATTTAGCTAAGCTTCGGGGATAACCTGTGGTGTTGGGTTAATCCGTGACGATGTTGGCGAGACGTGATTGGTTGGATTAAAATACGGACCGTTGAGAACTGTCGTCTGCTAGGTGAACCGCGGTTTGCCGCCTTCACGCCTGGACTGCAGAATTAATCGCAAAGGATCAATTCAGTGTTGCTGTTGACTGCAAAGACTAAGGTAGTCGATCGAGTCAGTTCAATAGACAAACTCCTGATCTTACAGCAAGTTTTGATAATTTGTTGTAACGAGAACGATCAGAAGAAAGCGAAGTTACGTTACGTGTCCATCGACACACTTCGTTGAATCGGTAGTGTTGTGAACGTTGAAAATCTCGTCGGACTAACGAAAGTTTCGGCGGATAACGTACGATCGACTGGGTTTGATATCTAACGCAAAAGTGCGATTTATAACTCAAACGTAGAACGTTTTCGTTTACGAGTTATACGAACTCTGAACTTTGGTGTGATTCGCCACGCAATCATCATCAAGAACTAGCCAGGAGATAAGCTGGGAGAAACGCTGAATTCAACAAGAAGAATTACTACAAGCAGAATGGCCATGACAAGAGGAACCATCGAAAAGAACTTCGTCAGCCTGAAGCAAGCCAAGTCAGTCGAGAGGGAGATCAATGACGATCTACTGTAACTACACGACGAGCGGACAGTTCAAGTGAATATAACTTTTCATCACAGAGTTGTTTGGGGAGGTTAGCTAGGGCCTTATAAAACATAAATTTAAGTAGTCAATGATGCTGGTTCTAAGTAAGGATTGTAGCCTATGAACTAATGAATAACTAGTCTTTCTAGAATAGGTAAATATAGCATCAACATTGTAATATAATTGTATTTAAATCAGACATTTGTTGAACTAATTAATATTCAAAACTCAAGACTGTCTTCATTGAATTCTACTATAATGATAGGCCTTACATGCATTGCTACCTTCTCCATAGGGAGCTAATAAAGTAACGTGAGTAAGATCCAACTCTAAGCTTCCCCTATAGGCAGGGGGACCCGTTACAGCTACCACCACCGGGCTCTCCCTCGATCAGTCTAGTGTTCGACTCCTTCACACTTTCAAATTTATGCCAAAGATTATATCTAACAGCTCTAATGTAATATTCAGAAAGAAATTGTAATTCTATTCGTCACATACAATGTCTCTAGTTCAACGATTACTCGCTAGGAGGTCATGTTAAGCTGATGGATTGGATGTTAAGGTAATGATTGCTAGATAGATTGACTGATTGCCTGGTCAATCGATTTATTCGTTAGTCCACCTGCATTTGATAATAAGTTGCCACAGTCCACGCGTTAGATACCGCATACAACATATAGGGCCTATATAGCTGACTACAAAATTAATGTTCTGTTCAAATGCAGATTCAAATGTCTGCATACGAAGCACAGAGTGTGAAAGAAGCTTGTTAGGAACACATAGATCAAGCTGAGAGACTCGTCTGCCACCAATCGCTGTTACATGGATTTCCTCTCTGCGTCTGCGTTGGTTGCAATTTCTTATATTCACTTCTTCCAACCCATCCCCTGTATCTGTTCTCTTCGGTAGGCACCTTATCTGTAATCTCTAACTTCGTCTCAAATATATATCTCGACGCTTCTTCCAATATATGCCATTCTTTGAAACTATACGTCTGCATAATTATATATCTTTCGCTTGCCATTACCCAATAACGGTATATGTCTCCCTCGAGCGAAATAGTGCGGAGTCCAGCAAGCAATAGAGTTCTAGACTGCACTGTTTCACCAATGTCACGCCACAACAATCGCAACTACGGTAACGCGTCCTCTAACGGAACTCCTAATCTATGCTATAATTCTCAAACTTTGTCTTCCTGTTTCTTAGTTTCTTTGTTTGTCTGTCCCACTAAAAACTGGCGAACAGAACACTCTAGCGAATATGAAACTTTGATCAAACGTTCTGAGGCGAATTTCTAGGTCAAAGCAACTATTTTCAGCTGTAAATGACGTTTATATTCCGAGAAATGGGAATTATTTTTTAACTTTCGATATGGTGACTACCATTGCAACATTACGACGCCATTTCTGATTTCTCATGACGTCAAACGAAGGCGGGACTAAATATGTAAAAATAAAGCGGATTCACCCGGCATTTCTCTTGAGGGAAACGCTCGTGATCCGAAAGCGGGACTAAATATGCAAATCAAGCTTATTACTAATCCAGGGAAGCCCTGAAAATTACGTTTAATTGAAGATGACACATTTGACATTAAAACCGTTTAAGTTCGTCGGACCCTGGTTTCTCGACAGATGGCGCCACTTTGCAGAGCTCCATTCTTACTCTATCCGGGCGAAGCCGGATACGGGTGTCTAGTACATATATAATCATGTCAGACTATACTTCCTGTATATGTGGGGCGCGGTGTTGTAGGGGTATGTTCGGTGCCTTGCAGCCGGAGGGTTGCGGGTTCGAATCCACCTCAAGCCGCCGCGTAGGGACCCTGGGCAAGTCCTTCACTCGCAATTGCTCATGCGCTTCGGCGTGAAACTCCGATTCAGTGTCCGCGCTGTAGTCGGGAGCGCCTCTGAGTAGAAATCTTGAAGGGGCGCTATAACAAGTGCTCATACATACATACATACATACATATACAATCTATTTTTCTATGCGTTAAACTTTTCTAAGCAATAGTTGTGAATCACGTTGCTTCTCGGTTTCTACTTTATTCATGCGCCATAACACGATTAGCCAAACAAGCAACCTATGAATATTAAGGGGAGTTTTCGCTTTAATAGATTCTATAGAGGCACTTTTAAAAACCCAGACAAAGTTGTTTTTTATCACGGCCCAAGGTGAGTGGCACCAGTTAAATCGTTCATATTTAGCAACTGCCTGATACAAGATCATGCTAGAAATTATTCTGTGACAAGAATTGGTGACTGAAAATGTTACATTGTATGACATTAAATTTAGATAGGAAATTTGTTTACAATGTGTGGATACCATTTGGAAGCATGGTTACCATGTTTCCCCGTATGGTCATGTTGGCATGTGAATAGGTACATGTAGGCCTAACTAACAGCATGAATCGGAAGGACTTGATTTCACAACAAGGCGCTGATAACCTTGAATCCTCTTTAGCTTTGACCCTGACGTTGCAACTTTCTTCCGCACATTGGACTGTTTCTTCCTGCATCTCTGCTACATCCCTGAACTGTCTTTTTGGTATTCATGTGTTAACTAAAGCCACAAAGTATGTATAGGTTCTATAGCAAAGCATTTTCAGCTATAGCCGGATGTGCGTTCAAATGTATATGAATATAAGTAAACCTTTCATACTGGTATTAAAACTCCGAGGCCTGTCAAATCACATCATATGCGGCTTCAGTTTAATGACGAGGGAAAGGCAAAACTAAAACGATGCAGTTTGCAGAGAGTGCGCCTGAAGTTATACATGCAGGCGTACCTGCAGTTAGGCTGCAAGAGCATAGGCCTACTACTTCGGTAGCTAGCAGTGGTAAAGGGTAGGTGTCATGCTCGCCAGACATTAATTTTTTTGATTGATAATAAACTATCCTATTCGTTTAGTGAGATCGGCGATTACGATTGGAAACCGGACTCGGACCTCCTTCGGACTACTCTTTTGGACAACCCCTCTGACTAGACGCAGCGCTCGTGAATAAGATGGTGCCCTGCGCTTGACTTTCGAGTGGCGCTTTAGAAGTTTGGAGATTACGATTACGATCGGCTAAAAACTAAATATTTTATGGTGAAAAAATTAATGTATTATATTATTATGCATAAATCGGCTTAACACCAGACTATGTTATATTCAGAAAGAAATAATTGTAATTCTGTTCGTCCCGTACAATGTCTCTAGTTCAACGAGTACTCGTTAGGAGGTCGTGTTAAGCTGATGGATTGGATGTTAAGGTAATGATTGCTAGATAGATTGACTGATTGCCTGGTCAATCGATTCATTCGTTAGTCCACCTGCATTTGATAAGAGGTTGCCACAGTCCACACGTTAGATACCGCATACAACATAGGCTAGCTACAAAATTTGAATGTTCTGTTCATATCCAGCCCTGCTCGAATTCAAAATGTCTACATGCGAAGCACTAGACAGGGTGTGAAAGAAGCTTGTATAACCTGTTAGGAACACATAGATAAAGCTGTTATGCGTTGCTTAGCGGGGCTAGAGGCAGACCTTTAATAGTAGCCTAAAACCTGTTTAAGACATGCAGATAAAGCTGAGACAGCCTGGTATTACACCGTGTCTCAAAATAAACTGTGCTAAATTGTTTATGTCAGAACTTCGTCAAATTTTCACCAATTTTAATAATTTTTGGTAGGTAGATGGCAAAATGGCTGAAATTTCATGCTATATATAAATTTTCCACCTCACCTGACTCATATCACCGCACTACCTTGCTAAACACAGATGTACCAATTTTGTATATAACGCTTACATTTTATTGCATGCAACAAACTATCTGACGACTTAATTAGCACGCAGTAAAGTAAAATATGGTTTACTTAGCAGAGTTTATAATTGTTATGACAGATCTGCTTAAAAGTGTTAGAATTGGTGCTCGAAATGTGCCCCGCTTACACGGACCCAAGCGCTTAGACGGCGACGCCACTGGCCGATAGTAGCACCAACGATCGACTGGTCAAAGAGCGCCAACTCGTCGATCAGACGCGTTTTGAGTTCGTCGACGTTGGCTATTTTGGAGCGGTAAACCTTCTCCTGCAGCACATTCCATATGCTATAGTCGACTGGGTTAAGATCCGGTGAATTCGGCGGCAATAGTGTTGGAGGTATGAAGTCGGGCGTTTCTCGCTCCAGGAAAAGACAGTGTCGCGTGCTCGATGCGCCGGGGCGCCATTCTGTTGAAAGCCAAAAAAGTCGCCCTGGGATATCCGGCGTATGTCTGGCAGTAGCTTCTGGGCAAGAAGGTTGTCGCGATAGTATGCCCCATTCACTTTGACGTCCTCTAACGAATTGATGAACAAATCTGAGCACTCTAATTGTTAAAATTTAAGCGTTATATGAAATTGGTACATCTGTGTTTAACAAGGTAGTGCGGTGATATGAGTCAGGTGAGGTGGAAAATTTATGTATAGCATGAAATTTCAGCCATTTTGCCATCTACTTACCAAAAATTATTAAAATTGGTGGAAATTTGACGAAGTTCTGACAGAAACAATTTAGCACAGTTTATTTTGAGACACGGCGTAGTTGTTTGAAAGGCCTAGTGGCAGAATCAGGCATTCATTCAATAGTACAGGTGTGTTAAGTTTTGTTACGGTTGCTTAGCAGTGCATGCAGACTAAATGTAAAGACGAGACACAGCTAAGAACGAACATTTAGCAGTTAACAGAGCATGCAGAAAGCCAGACTTGCACCTGTTAAAGATTCCGGGACAGCCTACTGTTAATAATATACAGGTATAATTATAGTTACGCAAACTCCAGCTAGTAAGTGAATTTATCGTTTGTCTGGAAAGCTAGATTATATACCCTTAGCCTAAGTTGTATTGTTCAAGAGGTCGGTGAACTGGTTTTGGCAAGGTCGTTTCGAAGGACTCTTTCCTTTCAAACCTTGATTCACAGGCGCCAGACCTTGAAACTGAGACCGAGATCGAAAGCAGGTGAGATATTCTATAATAAATGCTACTTAACGTCCATTACTGCATATAAAAGGTCTTCATTTGACCTTAAATTTTACACGTCGACTGTAATGGAAGCTCAAGAAACGAGATATGTTTCACTGGTATTTTGCCTAAACGACAGTGCTTCCACAGAATAAACACAATAAAGTTAGCTAAATTGCTCTGCCTCACAACAATTGTAATAGTTATCTCCAAAAGTCTAAAACGCCACTCGAAATCCAAGCGCACCAGCTTACTCACGAGCGCTGCGTCTAGTCAGAAGGGTTGTCAGATAGAGTAGGCCGAAGGAGCGGGTTGGCTGGATGGTGAAGAGTTCGCGAAGATATCTGGGCTGGGTGTATTATAGGGAGTTGTAGGTTAGTGACAGGACTTTGAAGTGGATTCGCTCTGGGTTGATTTGAGGATGGGAGTGGTGTGATGATGTTTGGGCGTTCTGGCGACAGCTCTTGCTAGTGAGTTTTGGATGAGCTGCAGACGATTTAGTTGGGCAGATTCAAGGTTGAGAATGAGGGAATTGGAGTAGTCGAGTTTTGAGTGGACAATAGGCTCCTTAAGACTTACTTGTATCACCGTGATTGCACTGGAAGAACCTCTAAGTAGACTTCTTGAAAGGGCGTTATATAAATCTCTTAAAAGAATGAATGGAGGTAGCAATGGTTGAGGAAGTCCTGAAGTCCAGCATGAGTCGGATGCGGCGGAGGTCGAAATCGTAATCGTAATCTCCAAACTTCTAAATCGCCACTCGAATCCCAAGCACAGGGAGCCAGCTTATTCACGAGCGCTGGTGACGAATGTGCATGTAGTCGGAGTGCGAGTGGTTGGAGATGTGGTTAAAGAAGGATATAATTTTTATGTGGATCAATACTCAATAGTTATAACAAGATTTGCGGAAAGGGACATAAGAGATTAAGGTAAGAAATGACGAGTTAGTGGATAGGTGTATTGAAAGGTCACAATGCTTTTAGAGTTCGCTGAACTATAAGATCAGTGACAATTCAATTTACTTACCTTATATATGTTACAGGGAATGTGTATAATGAGGAATATGTACATACCCTAGGGAATATACTGGGGTATATACATATTCTCTGATTATATACATTCCCTGTAACATATACAATTTTGTCACAAAATTTAATTCAACCAGCCATAATTATAGACCCTTAGAGCAAAATGTTTCAACCTGACGATAATTTCCTCAGCCTTCGCAGAAGATTGAGAAGTTTAAAATGTAAGCAGATAACACCTAGGATAGGCCTATTTCATCGTAATTCTTATGTGACCCGAACATGACAGGTTCAACTGAATTGGCACAATGCGATAAATATTCAATTGTATACGTGCTCTCCTATGCACCATGTTGCCCCGACCTTGGTTATGTTTCAAAGAATCAGTGTTGTTCAGTAATTGAAATACATGTAAATGAATTACGTAATTGAATTACAAGTTGTGTAATTGTAATTGTAATTGAATTACATTTTAAGTCCAGTAATTGTAATTGTATTTCAATTACAATATTGCATGTAATTTGTAATTGAATGTAATTGATGAGTCTGCAAAGGCTCATCAGTCACTCTAGGCTTGCTTGGCTTGCTTAGAGTAACACAGGGAGGAAATCCGATCGACGTATTCACTGATCGTAGATTCGGAACCGACCTGGGCTGATGAACCAAAGTCCTCCGTGCCCACCTTCACGTGGTGCAGACTGTTAGTAACCTCCCTTAATGGGTAGGAGAACGAACGGGCACGGCAGGCAAAACCAGGGGAAGGCAATGGCAAACCACCCCTGTTAACATGCCAAGAAAACCCTCATGAATCAAGCTAATTCAAATAAAGTAGTAGTCGCAGATGGTGAGACTCCCAGGCCGGAGTGCGACTCAATAGCTACTGGGAAAGAGCGAAATGGAGAGTTGACAGCAATTCAGTCTAATGAAGCAACAGGACAAAAGCCGAAAGGAGGTTCAGTGGCGGATCGTACTGGAAAGCAAAGACTCATTCTGAGCTGTAAAAAGAAAATGAAAATAAGCACATGGAATGTCCGTAGTATGCAAAGTGGAAAGATAGATATCATTCAGAGAGAGATGGAACGACTTGAAATATCAATCATGGGGTTAAGTGAAACAAGATGGAAAGGACAGGGCCATTTCAATTGGAATGGTTATAGGATAATAATGTCAGGTCAAAAAGAAAAAGGAAGAAGTGGGGTAGCAATTATGTGTGATAGAACAAGTGCAAATGCAATAATGGGTTATGATACAGTGAGTGACAGAATCTTGAGCGTAAGATTTCGAGGAAAGAAAGTTAACATAACAATTATACAAATATATGCACCAACGTCAATGGCGATTGAGGAAGAGCATGAAAGCTTTTACAATGAATTACAAAGTATAATTGATAAAACCCCTAAAGGAGATGTAGTAATGGTCATTGGTGACTTCAATGCGAAGGTGGGAAAATATAATGGAGGAGGGGGAGACACGTTAGGAGGTCATGGGTTGGGAGAGCAAAATGATGCAGGAGAGAGATTAGTGGATTTTTGCGAAGGAAACAGCCTGAGAATAATGAATACATGGTTTGAACAACCAAAAAGAAGGTTGTATACGTGGACGTCACCGGATGGAAAACACAGGAACCAGATTGATTACATACTGATAAATAAAAGATGGAATAGCACGATAAGAGATGTTAAAACAAAACCAGGCGCAGACTGTGGAACTGATCATGAACTACTAGTAGCAACAGTGCAAATGAAATTAAAAAAATTTAAAAAAGGTGAAAGATTGATCACATACGACTGCAAGGAAATATCACAGGAATACAGAGTAGTAATAAGGAATAGATTTGAAATATTGGAGAGGGACGATGCAGAAACAGAGGAAGTTAAGAACAATTTATGGGAAAAGACGAAGGAAGTGATCTTAGAAACTGCGGAGAAATATATTCCGAAGAAAAGAAAAACCAAAACAACTCCTTGGCTATCGAAAGAAGCTATTAACATAGCCATGTACAGAAGAGAAGCAAAAAGAGAAGGAGATAAAGATAAGGTAAGAAAACTGAACAGCGCATTCCAAAAACAAGCGCGCATGGACAAAGAAAAACATCTAAATGAATTATGCAGGGAAATGGAGGAAGAGGGAAGAAAAGGAAGAACTAAAACAATGTTTTCAAAAGTGAGAGAAATAACGAGAAAAAATAGACCAAAAATGGGGTCGTTGAAAGCAGGTGATGGACACATAATTGCGGATGAAGAAGGAATGAAGAAAAGATGGAAGGAATACACAGAAGAGTTGTACAACGAAGATAAAAGAGTAAAGGTAGAAAAAACAGATGTAACAGAGTATGAAAATGAACCGGAAGTCATGGAAGCAGAGGTAGAATGGGCTATTAAACAATTGAAAGATAATAAGGCACCAGGTCAAGACGGGATACCAATAGAAATGGTAAAAGCTGGGGATGGCGTGATGACAAAGACAATAACAAAAATTTGTAATAACATATGGACAACTGGAAAATGGCCAGAAGATTGGAAAAGTTCAGTCTTTATCCCTTTATTTAAAAAAGGAGACGCGAAAGAGTGTGAAAATTACAGGACAATAGCAATGATATCACACATAAGCAAAATATTACTTAAAATAATACATAAAAGAATGGAGAGTACAATAGAGAGAGAGCTTCCTGATAGTCAAGCAGGATTTAGGAAATTTCGTGGAACACGTGATCATATTGCCAATATGAGGTGGATAATGGAGAGACAAAGGGAGTATGGACAGAAAGTATACATATGCTTCATTGATTATAGCAAAGCGTTTGACTGCATTAATCATGAATTGATGTGGAAAACCTTGGGAGAAATGGGAATACCGAAACACTTGATACAACTTCTTAGGGGTCTGTATGAAGATCAGATAGCGGTGATAAGGACTGAATATGGAGATACTGACAGATTCAGGATAAGGAAGGGAGTGCGGCAAGGATGCATTCTGTCTCCTTTCCTATTTAATATGTATGCTGAAAGGATAATGAGGCAGGCGGGAATGGATGAGGCTGTGGAAGGAATAAAGATAGCGGGAAGAACAATGAACAATCTGAGATACGCTGATGATACAACACTATTGGCGGGTAAAAAACCGATTTGGTAGAACTGATAAGAAGGCTCAAGAGTGAAAGTGAGAAAGCAGGACTCTACTTCAATATAAAGAAGACAAAGATCATGACAACAGAGGAGGAGGACAGTTTTGAAGTAGACGGAGAGGAAATAGAAACGGTAACTAGCTTCACATTTTTGGGGTCAGTAATAGAAAAAGAGGGAAAGTGTGATATGGAAATAAATCGTAGAGTAGCGATAGGAAAAACTGCAATGAATGGTCTGGAAAAAATATGGAAGGATAAACATGTGAGTATAGACACGAAAAAAAGATTGGTGAAGGCTCTGATCATACCAACAGTAACATACGACAGCGAGACATGGACAATGACCAAGAAAATGAGAAAAAGATTAACGCATGCGAAATGTGGATATGGAGGAAGATGCAGAGAATATCATGGAAAGAGAAAAGGACCAACGATTGGGTGCGCATGAGTATCGGAATTGAGAATGAAGAGACACTACAACAAACAGTGCTAAGAGCAAAGTTGAGGTTCTTTGGTCATGTCATGCGATCAGATGGATTGGAAAAGGAAATGATGTTAGCATATGGAGAGGGAAGGAGAAAACAAGGACGACCAAGGAAAAAGTGGATGGACGAGATACATGAAACAACTGGAATGAATTTGGCAGAACTGAGAGATGCGACGGCGGACAGAAGGAAATGGAGAGGCTTGATCATGAAGGTCGCTAGAGTTCAAAGAACTGACAGCACAAGGTAACAAGGTATCAATTACAAATTACTTTCATAAAGTCAGCAAAGATGCCAGCCTGCCGGGTTGACCCGGGCCACCCGTTTAATTGAATAAACTGCTCTGCATTATGTTTGCATGGCAACATAGTTGCCAACATTATTTTTTCCTTACACCCCTCTTACAATCTTACAGCACCCATTGATAGACCTCAAGGGCAAGGGCTGACCTTCAATATCAGACTATCCATGCAGTAAGGCACTCATTCTTAGCTAGCTTACTGCGGCTGCCTACAGAAAACAGAGCTTCCATCTTCAGCTCCAGTTGAGCGTCTGTTTAGCACTTCTGGACGAATTGACTCACTCACCCAGGCGCAGCCAACCATCAACCAACTCTGACATTCTAACAGACTATCAATTTCAAAAACTTCTACTAAAAATCAAATAAACTCTAACTTATTTTAATGGATCATAATTGCAAATCGTATTTTGGATACCTGACAGACTTATAATACAATTGAATGTATATATTATTACAATTGACAGGCTCGGTCCATTGGATGTTTTAGCTTAAAAATAGAGTAAATTAAAAATTAACGAAACAATTCTAAATCATTTGCTAATTTTAAAGGAATAATTGAAAAGTAATTGGTAATTGAATTACAATCAAAATGTAATTGTAATTCAATTACTTTCACAATCAAGTAATTGTAATTGTAATTCAATTACATTTACAAGCATGTAATTGCAATTATAATCGAATTACATTTAGAATGTAATTGATACAACACTGCAAAGAATACATAATTTCAAAGAATAAATTGGAACCCATTCAATCAGCTAGGCCAGTTGATCGTTCAACAGGCCTAGCTGATTGAATGGGTTCCACGCCATTTAAAGGCACAGATGTAGGGACTTTGCTAGCCGAGATTTAAATCCTGGAATATAGGCACGACCGGAATCAAATCTGCATGTCCCGCCCTATAAATTAACAACAATCAACTTAGCTAACCATTGTACCAAGCCAGCATAATTAGTATTCAGGAATATTCTAATAAAAAACGATTGGAAACGTTAGTAAAGTTTCCTTGTTTAGAGCTATCATTTGATGCAATAACATTTAAACTTAAAAATTTACTTCAGTTTCTCGATAAGCACTTAACCGATAGGGGACCTATTGAATATAATGAAGTTTACACAAGTTTTGTTGCAAAATATTAGGATAAGTGAAGATGGCAACCTCTGGAGAGAACGCTACAAACCAATTCAGAGAAATAACAGAATGTTCAATCTGCATGTGTGCATTCAGTGATCCAAGAATTTTGCCATGCATTCACACGTTCTGTTTTGAATGTCTGAAACGCACCGTAGAAACAGCGCAGGTAAAACCAGGAGACAAAGTGTCTTGTCCGCTGTGTCGGAGAAAGTTCATCATTCCGGCAGATGGAGTAAATGGTGTCCAGAAAAACTTCTTCATGAAAGACCTCTTGCAGCTAAAGGCTACTCTGCAAATGGAAAGTACCACCATCAACTGCGATGTCTGCAATGCCAGCTATGAAGGGAAAACAGGACAAATACCAAAAGCCACGATGAGATGTTTAGAATGCCAAGATAACTACTGCGATAGTTGCGTCAAAGTGCATCAGTTTCAAAAACTGAGTAAAGATCACCAGATCGTAAAAATTGGAAGCAATACTGAATCAGAAATGAAGCGAGTTCGGTCTGTTAACTATTGCACCAAACACACTCAGAAACCATTAGACTACTATTGCTCCGAATGCAAGAAAGTCGTCTGCGTCTCGTGTTTTGTTGAAAGTCATGCATCACACAAATGCAAAGATGTGACCACAGTCGATGTAGAATTTCGCCGATCAATTGAAAAGAATGCATGGAAGATATCGACCTATGCGGAAGAAATGATGACAATGAGAGAGAACAAAGAGACCAGAAGGGAAGATTTTCTTATGGAAAAAGTCGAAATGGAAAACGCAATCTATAAAAAAAGTCAGGAACTTAAAGATATGATAGATCATCATACAAGATCGCTTATAGTTGGGTTATTTGACCTGACATTAAGCCACCTAAAGCAGACAGATAGCGAAATGGAGGAATTTGACAGAAGATGCACAATGTTGAGAAGTTTTGAGGCTTACTGCACCGAACTGAGATTGAGAGGATCGGCCAGCGACATCTGCAGATCGGTTGACGAAATAATTGCTAGAGCCGACGAATTAGAGAATGATCACGAGGCATTCATTGGACGTCCACCTCGCTCAGTGAAAACCTCTTTTCAACCAACAGATCTTAGAGAAGTTCTACAAAAGTCCAACGACAACATTTTGGGACAAATCAAAGGTAATATTCACCACAATTTGTTTTATTAGCTGCCTCCTCTAAATACATCTTTTATCCTCTCTGCAAAGCGACAGAGTGGGCTAAAGTTTCGTATTTTTCAGATTGCGTGTAATCCACAGCCTGCTTTTCTCTCTCAGAGCCGCGGTTCTCAGCTCGTTCTTCTGTGTATGCATTCATTCATTCATTACGACGTTTTATATAGCGCCCCTTCAAGGTTACTACTCAGGAGCGCTCCCGACCGCAGCACGGCTGAAAAGGACAGTTTTGAGGCAAGTATAGAAAGATTCAGAGTGGATTCTGAGATGCGTATGGTATGTGTATGGTTTTAGTAACCGAATGTGGTTTTGCATTATCTCAAGGATTCATTTTCCAAACTATCTGTGAAAGTATTTCTGTCCTTCAATGCTCATCAGTCGCCCGTCCTCCATTGTCTATCCCTTTGTTTTCATAAGATGTCAGAATTGTACAATTATTGCAACATTTTGACCGCGAACTTAATGCTACCTGTGAGCGCATTCCTGCAACGCCGTGGTTTGGACAACTCCACCAAAACAGCACGTTTCCGTGCCTGACTCACCAGATAAATATATAAAGTAATGTAAATAACTAACTTTTATCAGCATTTCTTCTGCGAGAACAGCCTAATCACGGTTTGTACATAAAATCACGTACGCAAAAGCCATGTGTTTTAGCTTAGTTTTGGTGCCAGGTCAAAGTTCTTATCTATTACATTGACAAGTAAAGAGCAAATTAAAAAAATATATGCAGCCGTCATTTATCATTTTATGTGTACTCTGTTTTAACAGAAATCACTACAAAGTTTGAGGACTATGCAATCGTCATGGGAATAAATGGTGGTTCGACAGAGGACGTCTTCAAAATAAATCTACATCGGCCAAACGAAATCTCAACACAAAAACAAATTCCAACTTCAGTGTCGGCCGATGTAATCTCTGCCGCTATCTGTAATACGATGTTTGTAACAGGAATAGGATGGAATAAAAATGAAATCTGGAAATACAGCATGACCTCCGGTTGGATGCGATGTGCATTTTTAGTGCAAGGCCGATATGGACACAGCGCAGCATTTATCGATAAACTATTGTACATTTGTGGCGGAATCGCAGATGGTAGAATGCTAGACAGCGTCGAAGCCTTTAACCCGTTCACCAGCAAAAGCGCCACAGTCGGAAAGTTGGTTCATTGTGTCCAGAACTCTGGAAACTGCGTTCCATTCAGAAATTTATTCTACATTTTCGGTGGTGCAGGTAAAAGCAATGAAGCTTTCAATCATGTCCAAGTCTACAACACTAAACAGAACACGTGCACTTTGCTTTCCAAGCCAATGCCGCAGCCTCGTTATATGCTGCAAGCCGTAATTTGGGAGACATCTATTATTTTACTTGGATGCAATACTTGCTTTTTATTTAACACCGAGTCTGAAACGTGGCAAGAAAGAAATCAGTTTCGCACTGGCGTTGATCGTTTTGCTTTGGTTCTTGAGAATAAAAGAGTCTTTGTCATCGGAGGAGGAATCCTGGAAAAGGATAGATGTGGTAGCAATGTATGGAAACGCAGAGACGACGTACGTTATGTGCCACTTCGGAATATACTCCAGGACGATCCGTTTCAGTGGAAGCTTCGTGGGAAATTGCCAAAAGCATCCCTTGTACATGGTGGTGCAAAAATACAAATCCAAGTTTAGCAACTAGCTTTGACATTTTTGCAAGGCCTACTGTAACAGTTAAACTTGTAACGATTGTGCATAGTATCTTCTACAGCTAATTACAACAAATGGATATTTTAACCTTGATTTGACATATTATCGTTGACTAGAGACAGAAGTAGGCTATTAGGTTGCAGGAGACAAACTGGACGCCTCTCGCCACAAAAACAGGATAGACTGGTGAATCTATGACTCCAGTAGATTTTGTAACCTAAAAAAAGAACGCTGTCCGTACAGATTTAGTCAGGATTCGTGCGATATTCAATAGCATTGCATGTATGTATGAGCACTTGTTATAGCGCCTCTTCAAGATTTCTACTCAGAGGCGCTCCCGACTACAGCGCGGACACTGATTGCATTTTAAGTAGCCAAACTATAGGATCGACGACACTGCTATCTGATAACTATACAAAGTTTTTCTATAGACAATTGTGTCTCAAACAACAGGCTGACTTAATTTACCAAAGAATTACGACATCGTAATGGTAATCTCTAAATTACTCAAGCACCTCTTGAATGCTAAGCGCAGGGCACCAGCTTATTCACGAGCGCTGAGGCATAAAAACGCTTCCAATTCACAATGATGTTTTCGGCCGCAAACTTAGTTTTTGAACATTAAACGTAAAATTCAGATGACGCCTTGGAAATTTTATCAGAGTGCTAAGGTTCCATTGGCCATAACAAACCCTTCAAATGAGAACTTGAAATCGAAAGTAAAAATGAAGCCGTTGAAAATAGCCCTGCTAATTTCCAGTGACGTAGAATTATTTATCAAACGAAGAAAGACGATTCATTTATTTTAGGCTATACGATAGGCCTACTATGAGATCATGATAAAATCCAAGGGTGATGGTATTGGCTAAAATCCTGATGCAAATATCGAAAATTCAAAGTTTGACGATGGGACAAACTGAGGAGATCGAGCCACAGCTCTCGAGAAAGGCGTTTCCACCGGTTCTAAGGCCATTGATTCACAGGCTGTAACAGTTGTCTTAAGTTAGCCTACTAGCCATTCTGAGTTGGTGGAGAAACTTTTCATTCGTTCTCTCGACGACGTATTGACCCCGTGACCTCTGGTAATCCCTCGTCATCTTAATCGTAATCCCCAAACTTCTAAAGCGTGACTCAAAGGTCAGTTGCAGGGCACCAGCTTATTCACGAGTGCTGCGTCGAGTCAGAGGGGTTGTCCAAAGGGTAGTCAGAAGGATGTCCGAGTCCGGTTTCAAGAGAGTCAGAGGGGCATAGTAGATGTTAAGGTGGGTGCGTTTAGGTCGAGATTTGGAAGGTGGAGTATCAGGTGAGTTGGGGTAAGAGTTCTTAAAGATACCTCCGGACCCCAGTGCCATCGACGACCATCGGTGTAACTTAGCCTAAGGATATATACTACATTACGCACATTAACGGCTACCGGAGAGCAATAATACATGGCCAAATACCGTAGATGTCCATTGGAGGTACAAATCCGGTTGATATAGAGAGATCAGAGAAAGGAGGTGGCGCAGCTGCGAAGGCGTTCGTTGAGTACGAGAAAGCTTGGAAGGCGGAGGATCGGGTGGATTAGGGTAAGAATTCTTGAAGAGATGTGACTTCAAGTTGGAGAAGAAAGCATGCGGAGTAATAAGTACGATGGCCTGAGACACTTGACGGTAGGTGAGTCGGGGTATTATGGGAAGAACTGAGACTTTGCACAGAATTCATTGGAAAGTTCGTTCCAGAGATGAGTTGCAGTGCGGGATATGAATATGGAAAACTTGAGACGAGTAGTGACTGAGATAGGAGACTTTGAGATACGAGGACGATCCGGTAGAATGGTGAAGAGTTCGCTAATGTACTTTGCCTGGGAGTATTGCAGTGAGTTGTTGGTTAGCATTAGGATTTTGTAGTGGAGAGATTTTCAGTCGGTAGAACAAATTAAGTAACGGAAGCGATATGATGATACATTTTATTACATTACATTTTATTACATTTTAATGAGAATCAAATGTATAATCCAGTAACATTAACTGCAGAAAAGACCATTAAGTTGGATCGCAGCAGTTTGTTGATCTTGATGATTAGATATCCTGATAAGTAAAGGTGGAGGAAGCAAGAGAGATAGCTGAAAAGATAAATTTAATAATAATTATGATAAGGAGTCATGTTAACGTCTGTGCACATACAATTAATTAAAACAAAGCAACCGCGAAGCTCCAAACTTTCGAACATTATTACTTGTCATTATTATATGACTGGAACATATTTGTAAGCAAACCTTCACAAAATCTGAATAACAGTTAGCAGCATAGTTAGTACGGGTACTGTGTTTTAAGAATAATAATAATAACAACCCCATCGACAATGAGTAATATTCAAGTCCCTGAGGGATCATGTTTACCTCGGGGCCAAAAAATAAATAATAATACTCTTTTCTTTATTAAGCGCCTGACAAACGCACTGCGCTGTACATTTAGGCCTACATGTTATGCAATTGAAACAATCTTAACTACTGACAGAACTGACAGCCTGCAATACAACGGCGCTATTAGCAGTCTACAAAGCATATCCGCCCTACGGGACTCGAACTCGGTACCTCTCGCTCTCTACGCCAGATGTTATCCAATGCGCTATCGGGCCACCTCCCCATACATTCGAATGGTGACGGAGATGAGCTTTACAACGAGTTTACGTACCGTCGAGCAGTTTTGCCGAGGCTTATAAACATGCCAGACAAAGGTGCAGATCTGAAATGGGTTGCATTTTTTAAAGCAATGAACTGTTTAAACTTGCAAAAACTTTTGCCAACCCTATGCGAAACCGAAAACAACGATTTTTAAGATTTGCTGACGAAAGTCTTTCAGCGCTGTTTCATTGATGACAATTAAATTAAATTTTTTGGAAAACAATGTTTTCTTTTTGATTATAATACTAAACTTGACTTTACTACTTTTACGTCTGAATGCCCTCATTGTGTATTTTGAACCATGGTTCGTGACCTCGGCGTCCAGCTGGACCAAGAGCTCATTTTTGCTCCAAATCTTCATCGTCTTGCTCGGGACTGCTATTACCAGCTGCGCCAGCTTCGTACTGTTACCCCCTCGCTTACGTCTGCTGCAAAACTTACTCTAGTGCATTTCTTCATCACAGATCGTCTTGACTATTGCTCATCGCTCTACTCTGGCCTCCCATCTAGCCGCATAGCATGTTTGGACCGAGTCTTGCGCTGCTGCAGCGCGCCTCATTGGACAAATTCCAAAGTATGGTCATGTCTCCAGCTACATGCTGGAGGTCCTCCACTGGTTCCCTATCTGCCAGCGCATCGAGTACAGGGTAGCTGCTCTGGTTTTGCGCTGTCTCCAGGGCCTCGCCCCAACTTACCTCCGTGAGCTCTGCTGTTTGATTTCAGGTGTCCCAGGGCGTCGCCTCCTACGCTCCGCAGAAAAAGGAGTTCTGCTGGTTCCTTTTGCACGTACTGCAACTATGCAGATCTTTTTCTGTGGCAGGTCCAATGATTCGGAATGGTCTTCCTCTATAGCTGCGTCTACACCCTGGGAGTCTGCCTGAAGCTTTCCTTGCTAACCTCAAAACTGTTCTTTTGGGCGCGTTCTGAGTAGTTTCGTTGAAGGGGCGCTATATAAATTTCCGAATGAATGAATGAATAATGTTTTTCTCGATCACAATGTAAACTAGGGTGCATCATGTGCCCCAAAATATTTCAAAAGTGTTTTTCCCTATTTCATTTCTTGTCCTATTACTGAAAAGTTCTGTTTACCAAAATTTGACAATATTCTGATTTCTGATATACTCTACGTATCCCACACAACAATGCACGCGGTGTGAATTTTATGACGAATAAAAGTTAAAACTACAACGAAGTAATTTCCAGATCGCATGACTCTGGGTAATTGAATCCCCGCAATGTCTTCTTGGTAAATTCATGTGCTAAAGAGAGCCGTAGACTAAGTAACAAAACATTTTCTGTTGTAATCTGGTTTACGATTAGACTTGCAATGCAAGCCGTGTGTGTTTCACGACGAGAGAAAGTTAACACTAAGACAGAGCAGTTTGCGCATAGGTAAGTCTTACGAATCACACCTGTACCTACAATTAGGCTACACGAGCAGTTTACAGTATTCGTTGTATGGGCTAATAGTAGCAAAGGTTAAGTTTCATAAGCGTTAAGGATTCATGCAGAAATATTCTATTCGTTATAATATTATGCGATCGGCTCTTTATTACCAAAAAAGGTAAACAAAATAAGGTGAGCAGTTATTAAGTGTACGGTAAAGTGGTGGTGTGCGGTTGAGTTTAAGAATTTACTGAACCTGAATGCTTAGTAACAAGTGCAATAAAGATGATGAAAATATATAGTTGAAGAAGTCAAGTCAAGTAGTTGCTATGGGCAAAGGTCGTTGCTAAGGACTCTTTAATCTTAAGTGGCTTTGATTCACAGGTAGCGAGACTTTCGAACGACAGACGACGATCGCAAATAGGTGAGTTAATATAAAGCAGTAGATAATTCTTTACAATTACGTAGTTAATTGGGTAGGTCATTACACATCGCCTATAAAGTAAGTAAGTATTCCTGATGTACATTAAATGTACATCAAGTACACTTACTTTACTTACTTTAGAAATTCAAACCAGACGTCAGTAAGAGTCTGTAGAGGAACTTGGAAACCCTCGTATCCTGTCAAATAATAATGCCAACTTTACTTATGTCCTCGTTGCGCTTGTCGTCTACGCAGACCGATGCGCTGGCTTCGATCAATTTCGTCTTTTTCTAGTCTTATTCAGTCTGACGGTTTCTGCAATTCGACATTCTTCTAAGACTAGCTCTCCTGGATTGTAGCCGCTAGTCTCAAATGGATTATACTCTCTTGTTTGCGAGTAACTTTGAAAAATAGTTGTCGCGTTTGGACGTTCTACATTGACTGCGTCATCCTGTATGCATCTTCCGTATACTGGGTGTCGTAACTGTAACACTGCCGTTGATAGGCTTGTACATTATCTACATTAATGCACTTTCTCTTTCTACTCGCTCTACAATTCCATCTAGTAGTCTCTCTTCTCCTTTCGCTTTTCTCAAAACCTGCTGCTTTTCGTGGTTTCTTGCGCACTGGGAGCGCATCTGAATGGTCCACCCTACTAGAGGCGCTTTACAAATGCCTAAATACAATACAATCGAATTATGGTGCTATGGAGTCATCAGATTAGAACTACGGGTGTCTACTGTCTAAGCATTCGCAAGCAATAGACCCCTTTACATCATCGCTGATAGTCCAGTTGTAGGTGTTGTACTCTATGCTGTTGTAGGCTTCCTTTTGGTTTTCCGCTAAGCCACTAGGTTATTGAAAGGTGAATATTGCCATTGTGTACCAAGACAGCTTTCAGACTTAACAGTGACGAATGTATTAAAAGACTCCTCTGTTGTGAGTGCTTCTCACAAACCAGAGCCACGAACAACTCAACAATATCAGCGCAGAACTGGACGTTGTCCACTCTGCAATTATATTCCTAGCATATTCGAGTGGTCTCTCGCTCTCTCTCTCTCATGATGCAGTTGTGGTCCTTGTTCATGCCTTTGTTACTAGTCATAAAATTGACCACTGTTCCTCACTACTTGCTGGCCTTCCCCTTGGTGTTTTGGGGCGACTAGATCGAGTTCTACGCTCGGCTGCTCGGCTTATTGGACTACTGCTTCACTGAAAGTTGACTCTCTTTAATCTGCATACATGCTTTAATTGTAATGGCATTGGCTTGTTCTGTATCTCAGCGGATCTCATATCGCATTGCTGCTCTGGTTTTCGTTGTGTTTTGGCTGCGCTAACCATATTACTTGCGTGATCTTTGTCGCCCAGTGTCTGATGTTCCAGCGCGTCGGGTGCTTCGGCTGCGACGAGGGTTGACGTTCCTTGTTCCACGGACTCGCACAATTATTAGGCAGCGCCGTGCTTTCTCGGTTCCCAACCCCCCCCCATCATAGAATCCTGGCTACCACTTAAGCTCAGCTTTCAGACTTAAGCCAGGGACGAATGGGTTAAAAGAGTCCCCTCAAGTCTTTTTCTTTAGTCGTGGCTAGAGCCACGAACAACTCAACAATATCAGCGCAGAACTGGACGTTATAAATGCTCTGCAATGAATGAATGAATATTCGAAAGACAGATTTTTTATCTGGCTACAGCAAACCTCAGCCTTGCTGTTTTGAAGTTTGAACCACTTAGTTCTGTGTTTGTTTTTGACAAACTGAACTCCCTGACCAGGTCATTTAATTTTGACTGTGCTAGCGGATGAGGCTCACCGGACATTTATACGATCGAAATCTAGTTCAATGTGGTTTTTCCATATCTGATTTGAGCAATGTGGAATTTTCATCCGCCTCATCAAAGCCAGTAATAATTTTTCATTAACGTTAAGTAGGCCTAACATTGGAACTGAAAATATTGCTTTTAATTAAGCAAGACTGTAACGCTAACTGAAATTATCTTAAGAACGAAAACTGCGATTAGAACGAAAAACAAGTACATTGGTCGAAAATTACAGTAAAAACGAAACTTAATTTTCGAACAGAAATTAATTTAAAAAGTTTGCAAATTTGGTTGCTAGTTTTTTCTAATCCAGTTGTGCTTGCGTCTAACGGTACGCATGTACTTTCTAAATCATAAAACTTAAGAAGCATCTATGGCTAAGGACGTGCTACCGTGTACCGTTTATTTTGGTCAGTTTCATTTGAACTTTTCCCTGTAGGCTTAAAATATTCATCGTTGCCACAAGACTGTAATGTAGTCAAAGATTCTAGTCTTCGTATCTCTGTTGGCTTTGGTAAAGACAAACTCATCAGTCATCATGCAGCGATGGTCTCCTGACTGAAGGCAGACTGGAGTATTCAATCAATCAATCAATCAATCAATCAATCAATCAATCAATCAATCAATCAATCAATCAATCAATCAATCAATCAATCAATCAATCAATCAATCAATCAATCAATCAATCAATCAATCAATCAATCAATCAATCAATCAATCAATCAATCAAATCAATCAATCAATCAATCAATATAATCAATCAATCAATGAAATCAATCAATGTCAATCAATCAATCAATCTAGTCTTGATATCTCTGTTCAATCTTTCGTATCAATTAATCAACAATCAATCAATGCATCAATCAATCAATCCTCAATCAATCAATCAATCAATCAAGACTTATAATAGACTTATTATTATTCTTAGCAGGGAAGCCAGAGACAATGGACAGACGGAAGTGGCACCTGGACTGCGAACTGCATTGACTTACAAGGGTATACATTACAATCCGCGCAATTAAAATTCGCGCAATTAAAATCCGCGAGTAGTTCTTTTCCGCGCATGATCATGTCCGTTTATTTATAAATTAAATGTCATAGGTGTTTATAAAGTAACTCTTGTAGATGTTTAAAACGGCTTTTAATACGTTCTAAAACGAAAAGTTCATAATGTTCTGGCTATTTTCGAAAACGAATAGGGGCCTATCCAGAACTGCACTTGTAGCTGTAAATTATGAGCAATCCCTCGAAATTATCTTTCATGCATAAGTTCAAAGGGAACTGTGAACGGCGAAAACGTTTTAAGACAAGAAACTTCAACTAA
The DNA here is from genome assembly GCA_020284085.1 of Aporrectodea caliginosa. NCBI lineage: Eukaryota > Metazoa > Annelida > Clitellata > Crassiclitellata > Lumbricidae > Aporrectodea > Aporrectodea caliginosa. Next base: position 1,340,875 of record JACEVL010000075.1, read on the forward strand.
TTCGGTTCACTTTGAAGTGCACAGGTTTGTTTTACTCTTATACTTTTGCTTAGAATCGCGCGGATAATCGTAATCGTAATCGTAATCGTAATCGTAATCTCCAAACTTCTAAAGCGCAACTCGAAAGCCAAGCGCAGGGCACCAGCTTATTCACGAGCGCTGCGTCTAGTCAAAAGGTTTATCCGAGAGAATAGTCCGAAGGAGGTCCGAGTCCGGTTTCCAGAGGATCAGAGGTGTCAGAGTAGCTGCTAAAGTGGGTGTCGTTTACGTCGAGAGTTTGAAAGTCGATGATCAGTTGAGTCGGGGTAAGAGTTCTTGAAGAGAAGAGACTTTAGTTATGATCATAAGATATAGATCATGCGCGGATGTGATCGGCGCAGATTTTAATTGCGCGGATTTTAACGTAAGCTACTTACTAATACTGGTAATACAAGTTCTCGTATCGACAGTAGGCTCCATGTTGTTCAACAAATGTGAATAGCCCACGGTTAATCTTGATCGCCAATTTTACTACCGAAGTAGGGCTCATATGCTCTCTTAATAAGAAATATGCATCTTTAAGGCTTAAACGTATAGGTCTACTCGATATAAGCGAGCTCCTTTTATAGCCTTCCTTCATGCTGCTTCTTTGAGGCTTAAGCGTCTACTCGCCATAAAATGTTATATTGACTAGACATTCCTGCTGTAGCGTAGCTGCGTATTGCCCGTTAGACAATAAAATCTATTGTTAATTCCTGCGCATAGCTCTAGAGCTGCGCTTTAGAAATTTGGAGTTCACTATTACTATTTCTTATCATATTAAGCTATCAATCCCTTTTAAAGTGACGAGCCAACCATAGCAAATTTTACAGGCCGCTCATTTCCTAGTATATTGATATCTATTTCTGCCTCAGATGATCAAACCAGCTATGATTCGATACAACTTCTAAAGTGCAACTATCATTTTGTAGAGAATAATAATTGTAATTACGTTTCATTAAATAAAGTTCAGGTCATTATTTTTAATTCAATCATGTGTTTATCTAGTCTAACACGTCCTACTGATAAGTGAAGATGGCGGATGCGGCAAAGATAGCTGAAAGAAATATTAGACAAATAGCGGAATGTTCTATCTGCATGAGTACATTCACTGATCCAAGAATGTTGCCATGCATTCACACTTTCTGTTGTGAATGCTTAGAACGCACTAGAGAAACGGCGCAGAAGAAACCAGGAGACAAGGTGCCTTGTCCCCTGTGTAGAAAAGAGTTCACCATACCACAAGAAGGAATCGACGGTCTGCAGAAAAACTTCTTCATGGAAAACCTCATAGAAAGCCTCTTGGAGTTCAAGACTACGCTGCAAAGCAACGATCCAATTTTGAAAGTTGGAAGTGAGACAAAGAAAGAAATACGACGAATGAAAAATGTAAAATCCTGCACCAAACACACTCAGAAACCATTAGACTACTATTGCGCCGACTGCAAGAAAATTGTCTGCGTCTCTTGTTTTGTTGAAAGTCGTAAGTTACACGATTGCAAAGATGTCACCACAGTCGATGAAAAATATCGTCAAACAATTGAAAAGTATGCATGGAAGATATCAAACCATGCTGATGAAATGTTGTCACTGAAGAAGAATGCGGAGGTGAGAAAAGCAGATTTCCTTAAGAAAATAGTAGAGCACGAAACTGCTATAATTAAAGGAAATCATGAGCTTAAAGATATTGTTAGGGTCTCATGACTGAGTCCTAACCGGTCCTGGGATGGGCATTCGTTACCCTTGGGTAGTTCCTTAGCCGAGGGGAGTAGTCTATATAAGGAGGTAGGAAAAGGGGCGGTTAGAGAGTTTCTGATAATCCAGCCTTCGTGCTAGTTGTCTTGTCCGAGATCTCTCTGGGTGCTTGGATAGAGAATCTCCGATACTCAGCCTTCGCGCTAGTCGGGTTGTCTGAGATTTCTCTGGGTCGCATGGTAGTCAAGTTAGTTCGTGGCTTGTGCCATTTTCAAGTCTTACGGTGCTTCAGTTTGTGATGTTCGTCAGCCCGTTGCTGAGTTACAGAGTTCTTGTTAGTTGGTCGTTCTTCGTATTGAAAGCGAACCTTTCTTCCACCGTCGTTCTACGGTTGGGTAATGTATCGTTTTAATTTGTTGTTTTGTCGAGAATTATACCTTGAAAACTAGATATGAGCTTTTGAGTATTTGATTAGGAGTGAACTCGTTACATATGATAGATAAGCACAAAAAATTACTTTTGGATGAGTTATGGCTAATAAAATCAAATAATCTAAAGGAAATGGAAAATAAAATTGAAGATATCGACATGCAATGCACAATATTGACCAGTTTTGAGGCTTATTGCACTGAACTTATATCAAAAGGATCGGCCAGCGACATCTGCAGTTCGGTTGACCAATTAATTGTTAGATCAGACGATTTGGAAAAAGATCACGAGGCATTCATTGGTCGTCCACATCAATCAGTCGAAGTTTCTTTCAAAAAATCATATTTTGTAGAACTTTTACAGAACTCCAGCAACTGTCTGGGACAAATAAAAGGTAACATACGCTAATATTAAAGTTTTTGTCAAGCTAATATTGTAGAGATCTAGGCTGATATCCGGTCTCAGAATCTCACGGATTTCTACTGGTAGTCTACTGTAGAATTGACTTTAATTTTAAAATGCGGTTTTGCTTAGGAACGACCATCGATTCATGCATCAGGCATTAAGACAACAGTGCTATAGAAATTTCCAGTTTTATAAAATTATAATAAAAATGTAACTGTTGTACAAGTGGATGTTTCTTCGAGTCGTATGGAGCAATTATGCAAAGGCCGACTGACAGGCCTCCAATTTATTGGACAGAGAGTCACTAATATGAGCGAAAAGGAAGATAATTTTATACAAATCCATAGTAGTTAGAATTAACCTACAGTATATTATGGGAGCGAAGGTGAAATTTGAGGCTTTACTTTACGACCACAAATCCACAGCGCCTCTGAGTAGATATCTTGAAGGGGCGCTACATCAAGTTTCTTTGATTGATGCATTGATTGAACAATGATGACTAATTTAGCACAAAATTTGGTCTTTAGAGAGAAATGCCATATAGTTTATGTTAAGAGGACGATTAAGAATGTTTATGAATAGATAAGATTAGATCAGATTGAAAAGAACTGCATTACAGATCAGATAAGTTCAGATTATATTTGATTATGTATGCTTATTTATTATGTGACTGTATGGTAACATAATTATATGTATGTATGTATTTGTCCATTGATCTCCTTCAACATGCATGCATACATGTCATGTACCAAGAAGCCTAATACAGCGCATTTTTAGTACCTTACAAAAGCACAGAGAATAATATCATATTTGATTATATTATTCTGATTTAATTTGAGGTTCTATAGATATTTTGCAAACTAACGTATAAGAATGGGCGATAGAAATATTAAATGCCGCGTTCGCCGATCAATTTTTAATACAATGTATGTGCGTTTAACAGCAAGAACAGAAACCACTTCGCAGTTTGAGAACTGTGCAATTTGTGTGGGATTAGATGAGGGTTTGACCATAACAACGGACGTCATCAAAATAAATCTACATCGTCCAGACGAAGTCTCAACACAAGAACACATTCCGACTACAATGATGATGGATACAGTCGCCGCAGTTTACTGCAACACGATCTACGTGACAGGAACAGGAGACGATCATAAAGAAATCTGGAAATACAACGAGACTTTTGGTTGGAAGGAATGCGCTTCTTTAGTTCAAGGCCGACGTGAACAAAGCGCAGCATTTCTTGATGAAGTGTTGTACATCTGCGGAGGAACTGTAGATTCTACTAAAAGGATCCTGGCCAGCGTTGAAGCCTACAACGCAGTCACCGACAAATGCACAATCGTTGGAAAGTTAGTCCACTACGTCAGATCCTCAGGTAACTGTGTTCCTTTCAGGAGTTCACTCTTTATCTTCGGTGGATTAGGTAAAGATGGCGAACAGTTCAATCACGTTCAAATGTACAACACGAAAGAAAATGCATGCTCTGTTCTTTCAACGCCATTGCCTCACCCTTATGACTTGATGAAAGCTGTAGCTTGGGAGAAATCTGCCATCTTAGTTGGTCGCCATACTTGTTTTATATTTAAATTTTAGACGGAAACGTGGCGAGAACGAATACAGTTAAAGACTGATGTTAATCACTTTGGTTTGGTTCTTGAGAATGAACGAGTTTTTGTCATCGGAGGAGGAATCGATGAGACGAATAAAGATGGGGAAACGATATGGAAATACAGAGACGACGTACGTTATGTCCCTCTTCAGAATATCATCGAAGATAAACCGATTGAATGGAAGATTCATGCTAAATTACCTAAACCAGCTGCGATAAGCGCTTACGAAAAATTAACTTTCTTTGTTGCATAAAGGAATAGCTCCTGCTTTCATTGCGTCGTATCGTAAATTCGTGCCCATTGAACGTTGCCTGACGTAATTTCTTTCTTATTCAGCTTACTAATCAGGTTGGGAAACTTGTTTCATATTTTAACTTTGAGACGGAGACTTGGCAAGAAAGACAACAGTTCAGGGCCGACGTTATTAGCTTGGTTTTGTTCTTCAGAGTGAAAGAATCCTCTTTATCAAAGGAGGAATCTGTGGAAAGGATAAAGATTGCGTAACAACATATTAATTCAGAGACGATGCATACGTTGTGACCCTTATTAAGAAGATCCTTGATAATAAGCGACCTCAGAAGAAGATTTCTGCGACTGTGCCTCATCCGGCTTTGTATTTATTTACGGCTTGTTAATTAGAAAAACATTTATTCAGAAAGTTTGTGGCTAACGGTACTTAAAAAATGGTTGTTGACAATACTGCCTGTAAAAATAAAGAAACTACTCAACCATGAGAACGTTGGCATCGACTGAGGATTGGATTGGTTCGGGAGACGTCACAGCAATAGAAACATGCCACTTAATAGTATATAATTTTTTATATATATATATATATATATATATATATAATTACAGAAACTATATATGTAGCCTAGTGTATAATATATATTATACACTACATATATAGTTTCTGTAATTATTCTGAATTACACATGAATATGGTAATTGTAAGGCCCATAAACCGAGAAGAGATTAGGTTTTTAATGGCTGACTGTTAAGAAAGTGCTTCGTTTGTTGGCAAAAATAAAGCATAATATTTTAAGGACCGCGTGTCATTTAATTGCCTATATATCCACGACACCTGTGGAACCATTGATTCTGGTTGTGTAACATTACTCAATCGTTTGCATCATAGCATAGCGATTGACATAGTGGATCATGACATCGAGATGACGCGTCTGAGAATATCTGATGAAATCGCTGGACGACCTCTAAACTGGCTCTGTTCGTTCCTGGGTAGGAAGACAATGGTGGTAACCATTGGCTGTGACTGAGTTTGGCTGGACGATGGTCACTAGCTTTCATTCGGTGTCCAACAGGGCTTAGTACTCGGGCAGCTCCTGTTCATTCTATGCAAGGACAATCTAACTCAACTCACCAGTGCCATGACAACGAGAGTCCTATACAGTAGGCCTACGCTCATGACGCACAACTGTAGGCAACTCTACATTCCATCTGCCTTACGCTTCTGCTTGTGTCACTTTAACACGGCAATTGCTCTGGAAGTACAGAGTTGGGTGCAGCTGAATAAAAGAAATTTAGAATTTATAGGAAGAATGCTGTACTAATATTGATTTTGAATCTGTCCTACGATGTTTGTAAATCGGAATGAAGCTCCGTTTAATAAAGAAAATACTTACTTATTTATTTACTTACTTACTTACTTACATGCAGAATTTCAGACTGGACATGGATGGATCCAGAGTTTAACGACAGCTTGTGACAATCATAAAGGCCGTTTCTGTCGGCAGAAATTATTTTGGCATAATTATTGCAGCTCTTATTACATATTACAAACTGGAAACATGAGCAAGGTGATTTTTATACCTAACAAACTGCATAAAAATACATATTTCTGTTTTGACGCCCTATTGGCCGCCATCTTGGAAAGTTACATTCCCGCACTATTGCCACTGCGATAGTTCGATTCCCTGGCCTGGAAGTATTACAATCGCCACTTCATCTGCCATTATAGCTTATCTCTAAGCTGAGATATACACATTTATTTTTTGGCGGCCATATTGGCCGCCATCTTGAACAGTACTGTTTAAATATCCAGTGTTTTCATGCATAATTTTCACGAAGCTCAGAATAAAAATGAATTCTGTTGATGAATGATGCATGATATGATGTCACTGAACTACAGATTAAATCAATCAATCAATCAATCAAAGTATTTTAATTGTCGTGACGCACATAGGATGTTACAGGATGTGAGGGTCTACAGAGGGGCCGATGCCGCTTCAGACCACCATTTAGTCATCGCAGTATTGAAACTCAAACTGAAAAAACTGGCCGGAAGAACAGAGCACAGGGTGGTGGATGTGGACAGACTGAGCAAAAGAGAAACTCAAGAAAGGTTCCAGATAGAATTAAAAAATCGCTTCGAAGTATTGGGAGAGCAAGAACATACGACGGTGGAAGAAAGATGGGAAGGAATTAAGAATACGATTACAAACACGGCGCGAGACGTTATCGGAATGAGAAGAGGAACAAGAAAGGAACAATGGATTGGGGAAGACACATGGAGAGCAATCGACGAACGCAGAGAACTTAAGGGCAGGAGAGAACAGGCATACAACAGAGGTGTAGACACGGAAAGCATATATGAGGAATATCGAATGAAGGATAAAGAGGTTAAGAAGCGTTGCAGAAGGGACAAAAAAACATGGATAGAGACACGATTGGTGGAAGCGGAAAACGCAGCGAAAAGAGGAGACTCCAAAACATTGTACAAGATAACAAAGGAAATAACAGGCAAGATGACACAAAGAGTACCCATCAGAGACGATAAGGGAAACACACTCAGAACACACGAGGAACAGGCAGCAAGATGGAAGGAGCACTTTAGCACAATCCTGAACTGCCCGGAACCAGAGATAACACACGACTTCACTCACGATCAGTGCTTAACGGCTTTAGATATAGACTTGGGTAACATTACAGAGGAAGAAGTGGAAAGAGCCCTAAAAAGGCTAAAAAGTGGAAAATCAGCGGGGATAGATGATATTCAACCAGAGCTTCTAAAGAATGGAGGAAGGGAACTAATCAAAAACCTAACATGCCTATGTAATATGATATGGAGCACAGGAGAGGTGCCAAGAGACTGGCGCGATGGGATTATTATACCTATCCCGAAAAAAGGAAACCTTGGCGATTGTAACAACTGGAGAGGAATAACGTTACTCTCCATACCAGGGAAAGTTCTAGCCAGCATAGTTCTGGGTAGGATACAGGAGGCGACAGACGGTGTGCTGAGACAGCAACAGGCGGGCTTTCGGAAGAGCAGATCGTGTATTGACCAGATCTTCACATTAAGGCAGATTATAGAGAGATGCGTGGCTGGAAATACAAACATACTTATCAACTTCATAGACTTTCGAAAGGCTTTCGACAGTGTCCAGAGAGCGACGGTGTGGAGCATTCTCGCACAGTACGGAATACCAGACAAAATCATAGACATCATAAAAGGCATGTATAAAGAAAGTAGATGCACAGTAAGAGTGGAAGGGAAGATTGGAGAATGGTTTCAGATAGTTACCGGGGTGAGGCAGGGATGTATCTTATCACCAATGCTATTTCTGCTGACGATCGACTGGGTGATGAGACGAAGCACGGAGGAGGGAATATGGGGCCTGAATTGGAAAGGAGACGAGAGGCTGGCAGACCTGGATTTTGCGGACGACATAGCACTATTGGAGGATTCGTGGGAGGGAATGAGTGAACTCACGGGCAGAGTGGAGAAAGAGGCGGGATTGGTTGGATTACGAATAAACACTACAAAAACAAAGATCATGAAGGTAGGAGTATGGGAGTCGATAGAGGATGTCACGGTTGGAGGAGAGGTGTTGGAGGAGGTGGAGGACTTTTGCTACCTGGGAAGTGTGATTGCTGGCAACGGCAGCTGCGACAAAGAGATTAGGATTAGGCTAGGAAAGGCCAATGCCACGTTTGGAAGATTGAACAGCATATGGAAAAACAAAGGACTAAGCTTATTAACAAAGACAAGATTATACCGAGCCTTGGTCCTGACAACAGTGATGTATGGATATTATATACTATTAAGTGGCATGCCTCTATTGCTGTGACGTCTCCCGAACCAATCCAATCCTCAGTCGATGCCAACGTTCTCATGGTTGAGTAGTTTCTTTATTTTTACAGGCAGTATTGTCAACAACCATTTTTTAAGTACCGTTAGCCACAAACTTTCTGAATAAATGTTTTTCTAATTAACAAGCCGTAAATAAATACAAAGCCGGATGAGGCACAGTCGCAGAAATTTTCTTCTGAAGTCGCTTATTATCAAGGATCTTCTTAATAAGGGTCACAACGTATGCATCGTCTCTGAATTAATATGTTGTTACGCAATCTTTATCCTTTCCACAGATTCCTCCTTTGATAACGAGGACTCTTTCACTCTGAAGAACCAAACCAAGCTAATAACGTCGGCCCTGAACTGTTGTCTTTCTTGCCAAGTCTCCGTCTCAAAGTTAAAATATGAAACAAGTTTCCCAACCTGATTAGTAAGCTGAATAAGAAAGAAATTACGTCTGGCAACGTTCAATGGGCACGAATTTACGATACGACGCAATGAAAGCAGGAGCTATTCCTTTGTACTATGCAACAAAGAAAGTTAATTTTTCGTAAGCGCTTATCGCAGCTGGTTTAGGTAATTTAGCATGAATCTTCCATTCAATCGGTTTATCTTCGATGATATTCTGAAGAGGGACATAACGTACGTCGTCTCTGTATTTCCATATCGTTTCCCCATCTTTATTCGTCTCATCGATTCCTCCTCCGATGACAAAAACTCGTTCATTCTCAAGAACCAAACCAAAGTGATTAACATCAGTCTTTAACTGTATTCGTTCTCGCCACGTTTCCGTCTAAAATTTAAATATAAAACAAGTATGGCGACCAACTAAGATGGCAGATTTCTCCCAAGCTACAGCTTTCATCAAGTCATAAGGGTGAGGCAATGGCGTTGAAAGAACAGAGCATGCATTTTCTTTCGTGTTGTACATTTGAACGTGATTGAACTGTTCGCCATCTTTACCTAATCCACCGAAGATAAAGAGTGAACTCCTGAAAGGAACACAGTTACCTGAGGATCTGACGTAGTGGACTAACTTTCCAACGATTGTGCATTTGTCGGTGACTGCGTTGTAGGCTTCAACGCTGGCCAGGATCCTTTTAGTAGAATCTACAGTTCCTCCGCAGATGTACAACACTTCATCAAGAAATGCTGCGCTTTGTTCACGTCGGCCTTGAACTAAAGAAGCGCGTTCCTTCCAACCAAAAGTCTCGTTGTATTTCCAGATTTCTTTATGATCGTCTCCTGTTCCTGTCACGTAGATCGTGTTGCAGTAAACTGCGGCGACTGTATCCATCATCATTGTAGTCGGAATGTGTTCTTGTGTTGAGACTTCGTCTGGACGATGTAGATTTATTTTGACGACGTCCTCTGTTATGGTCAAACCATCATCTAATCCCACACAAATTGCACAGTTCTCAAACTGCGAAGTGGTTTCTGTTCTTGCTGTTAAACGCACATACATTGTATTAAAAATTGATCGGCGAACGCGGCATTTAATTAACTGCTTATTTCTATCGCCCATTCTTATACGTTAGTTTGCAAAATATCTATAGAACCTCAAATTAAATCAGAATAATATAATCAAATATGATATTATTCTCTGTGCTTTTGTAAGGTACTAAAAATGCGCTGTATTAGGCTTCTTGGTACATGACATGTATGCATGCATGTTGAAGGAGATCAATGGACAAATACATACATACATATAATTATGTTACCATACAGTCACATATATAAATAAGCATACATAATGTGAACTAATGTTTTGCATATATAATGAGCACAGGTGTTCCTTAGGTTGATATATATATATATATATAATGTGTATCGATTGTTAAGCGTTTTTAGTCTTAGGCCTTAGTTGCGCTGTCGGCTCGTGGGCGCTTGGCCTAAAGTAGCCTAAACTTTGGCTGACGATAGATTCTCTACACGTGCAGTTAGCGCGCCAAACTTAGAAACTGCTGATGACAGTGAATTTGAACTATACAGTGTAGTACGGTTGTTTTAAGGCAAGAGTTGAGTTTGTTGTTATTAAACTGTGTTTGAAGAAAGGAGAAACATTCAAAGAACTGTGTCAATTTAATTCTTAAACAGTTAGAAGTCGTTGAGCAATTTATATGTAGAGATAAGGAAAGTTCTTGAGTTAGGTCACAACTAAGAAAAGAAAAGAGTTGGTGACATATTTGGTGGCAGCAGCGGTAGGATTCGAAACAACGTCTGGGATTCGAAACAACGTCTGGGATTCGAAACAACGTCTGGGATTCGAAACAACGTCTGGGATTCGAAACAACGTCTGGGATTTGAAACAACGTCGACTGGTGAATACGCATTCAAATCACTGGTAAATCTACGACAACGAAAGCCTCAACGACAAAGGTATAAAAGTTGGTTGTTATCAAACAAAGAACAATTCCCAATACTTCAAACACAAAAGAAAACTGGTGTTTTCCAGAAAGGACAGCACTGAAGTAAAGAAGTAAGATGGAGAAATTAAGTGTCAAAAAACAAGCAGAACTGAAGAAGATGTCTTCTGAAAGATTAAAACAGCGCTTGTTGAATGCTGGTTTTGAAGAAGAGAAACTGGAAGATATGTCACGTGAGGACATGCTAGAAGCGCTAGCTGAAGTCTGGCTTAAAGAAGAAGCAGAAGAAGAAGAAGGTGCTGTCGGCGGTGCTGTGGAAAAGGTTATTGAAAAACCGCCTGGACTTATGTCTATGGAGATGATGATGCAGTGGATGATGATGAAAGAAGAAAGAGAGGAGATACGAAGACAAGAAGAGAAAGAAATGCGACAGGAAGAATTACATCTTCAGAGAGAAAAGGAAGAGAAGGCAGAACGTCTTCAGAGAGAAAAGGAAGAGAAGGCAGAACGTCTTCAGAGAGAAAAAGAAGAGAAAGCAGAAAATGCACGACAGGAAGAATTACGTCTTCAAAGAGAGAAAGAAGAATTGCAAAGGCAGCAATTTGAAATTCAATTAGAGCAATTGAGAAAAGATAGAGAAGATGCTGAAAGGAGAAGATTAGAGCAGATGATTGAATTTGAAAAGGCGCGGAAAAGTGACGAAGAGATACGTCAGCAACAGATTGAAGAGAAGAGACTACGTGAAGAAGAAAAGGAAAAAGTGCGAATTTCAGAGTTGGAGCGAGCAGAACAGGTTAGACAAGAAGAACTGAAATTACAGAAAGAAAGCATGGAGAAGGCGGAAGAGGAAAGACAAGAACGTTTAAAGTTGGAAAAAACAAAAATAGCATTAAAAGAAGCACAACTCAAAGAGGAGAAACAAAATAGAGAAGCACAAGAACAAAGAAGGAAAGAAGAACGAGAAGAAGAGAAAAGGAAACAAGAAGAAAGTGAAACGATGGTTTCGAAAATAAAGAAAATTGGTGATGCCATGAAACACGTGTTACCTAAAATGCCAAACGATATGATGGAGGTGCCATTATATTTCGAAACGGTTGAGAATGCGTTTCGTAGTTTCAACGTGCAAGAACAATTCTGGGTGAAGTTACTATTGCCATTGATGACTCCGAAAGCTAGAACTGTTCTAAACAGATTGTCATTCGCTGATTTAGATGATTATCAAGTCGTGAAACAGCACTTGTTAAAAGAATTCAAGTTGACACCGAGAGAGTACAGATCGAAGTTTATTGATGCGAAGAAGACAGCTGAAGAAACGTATACAATGTTTACAGCTAGGCTGAAGAACTTGCTGAACTATTATGTGAAAAGTCGCAAAGTGGAAAAGAATTTTGAGAAGCTGTTTGATTTATTAGTGGCGGATAAGTTGAAAGAATCACTACCACCAGGTCCACTACAGTTTGTATTGTCGAAGGAAGGAACTGATTGTTACGAAGCTAGTGTTGTGGCAGACCTAGCAGACATTCATGTTAATAATCGAATTGGTTTGGCAATTCCGAATAAGACAAGTTTTGATTTTGTACCCAATGTAAAAAGAAATCAACAGTTCACTCCAAATTTTGGTTTTCATTGGAAGAGCAATCAAGAAACAGGAAATCAGTTCAGAGGTGCAGAAGTGAAACCAAATTCTCCGGTTGTTCATGAGAATAGAGAGTCGATGATGACCAGACAACGTCAGGTATATAACAAATCACCACCAAGGTTTGTCGCGAGAGAAGGCAATGCATCGTTTACTCCATATAAGAGAAAAGAAAGCATCGAACAACGAGGTGCAGTGGTGAAACGTTGTCATAACTGTGGATCAGACAGGCATTTGATGAAATTCTGTCCAGTTCCTGTTACAACCTCAAATTATGGTGGAAAACAAGAACATTCGAGGGTGAATCGAATTCAAGTGGTTGATAATTCTGAAAGTCAAGCCACAGAACATCAGAACAATGAAACTGAAGTAAAGTCAGTGATGAAATGTCACCTTTCACCTGATATTCAGAAAGAAATTCTATTGCACAATGGAATGCAGAAAGAAATGGCTGGAAAAGATGAAAGTACAACATTAAAGAAAGTGTTATTGCAGTACGTCGAGGTAGAGATTCGTGGAACAGCAGGAAAAGAACCAGTGAAAGTAAAAGCACTGATTGATTCTGGAGCAGAGGTTCCGGTGATTAGTGAAGAATTACTGGAAGGCATGAAGGTGGAGCAGATTGGAAAAGTGAACTTACAATGCGTGGCAGGAGATGCCATTCCTGCAAAGTTGGTGAAAGTTGATGTAAGGCTGTGTTGTAACGATGTGGAAGAAGAGGTAATTCCGCATAAAGTCAAATGTTCACTTACACCGTATGTGACATTGATGTGTGCTAGTATTGCAAAAATGGGAAGCACAGAAAGATTCTTGTTGCATCCAGAAATCATTGCAGAACTTAAAGCCGTGCCACAAGTGAAAATGATACAAGGAGATGTGCAAGCGAATGTAACGACGAGATTGCAGAGTCAGCGAAAGAAAGTGGTAGATGTCGAAGAGGAAAGTGAAACTGAAAGTTCAAGTGAAGAGGAAAACGAAAGCGATGATCAACAAAGTTTAATGCAAGACGGTATAACAGCAGAGATGAATGAACAAGAGATGGCTGCATGCAAGAATGGTAATGTAAATGAAACGAAAGAGGATAATGAATGTGATGTTGAGATAGGAGATTTGTTTGAAGAAGACGAGAAAGATGAAGAACAACAGATGCAGATTGCAGACGCAAAGAAATTCGAAGAACAGCAGAGACAAGATGAATCATATTCACGAGAGAAGCAATTACAGTATACGAATCAATACAACAAAAGAGCGAAACATAAAGAATTTGAACCGGGTGAAAAAGTTATTGTGTTGTATCCGACGTCAACAAATAAACTGATTTCACGATGGCATGGTCCATGTACTGTCATACAACGAAGGTCCAAGTACTCTTATTTGATTGATATGGGTGACGATTGTCGAAAGATAATTCACGCAAATAAAATCAGAAAGTACATTACAAGAGCAATGAGTTGTGGATTAATCGTTGAAGAAGATGAAGACTTTGGTTCAGTGGTTGAGTTGTTGACGAAGAATGACTTGCAAGATGAAAAGAATTCACTGAATCTTGATCCTGAACAGATTAGTCATTTAACAAAAACAATTGCTGGAAGTACTGAACAGATATTCTGATCGATTTTCTGAAAAGCCTGGACTATGTACATTGGTTGAGCATGAAATTGAACTGAAACCGGAATTTCGTGAAAAAGAATTTATGGCTTACCGAATTCCACTCATCTATCGAGCAGAAGTTGAACGACAAATTAAAGAAATGCTTCAAGCCAACATTATAAAACCATCTTCGAGCAGAATGGCAAGTCCGCTGGTAATTGTTAAAAAGAAAGACGGTTCTCTGAGACTTGCCTGCGACTACAGATACATTAACTCGTTCACTGTGGATTGTAAATATCCAATGCCGATTGTAAAAGATGTTTTGCACAAAGTTGGAAAATCAAATGTGATCTCGATTTTTGATTGTCGAAGTGCTTACTGGACTTGTCCTGTTAAGCAAACTGATCAATGGAAAACTGCTTTTGTTACTCACAATGGACTGTACGAGTTTACTCGTGTTCCTTTCGGAATGATCAACTCAGGAAGAACATTTGTTAAAGCAATTAACATGGTTTTACAGCCTATAAATGAATTTGCTGAGCCCTATGTAGATGACATTGCTGTGCATTCAGATGACTGGAAGATTCATTTACAGCATTTAGATGCATATTTAATGCAAATGAGACTGCATAACATTACTCTGAACTTAAAGAAATGTATCTTTGGTAAGAGTGAGGTAAAGTTCATCGGTCATGTGGTTGGTTCTGGAACGATTCAAATGAATCCAGATAGAATTGAAAGTTTAATTAATTTGAAAACCCCAGAAACGAAGAAACAAATTAAGCAATTGCTGGGATTTTTTGGTTACTATAGACAGTTTATCAAAGATTTTGCACAGATTGCGAAGCCTCTATCTGATTTGACAAGCAAACATGTTCCAGATAAGATTGATTGGACTGATAGACATCAACAGGCATTTAATTTACTTAAAGATGCTGTACGCTCTAAAGTTGTTTTATATGTTTTTGATGTTGGAAAACCTTTTAATTTGTACTGTGATAGTAGTGATTTTGCAGTAGGAGCTGTTTTAACACAGATGGATGATAAGGGAATAGAACGCCCTGTATCATTTATAAGTCAGAAATTGACTGACACTCAGAAGAGATGGGCAACTGTAGAGAAAGAAGCCTATGCTATTGTTTGGGCTCTAAATAAGTTAAAAGAGATAATCATTGGATCTAAAGTTCACATCTTTACCGATCACAATCCTTTAACTTATCTGACTGAATCTATGTCTAAGTCTGCTAAACTGGTGCGTTGGGCTTTAGCACTGCAAACTTTTGATGTAGAAGTTAATTATAAGAAAGGACGATTAAATGTTGTAGCAGATTGTTTATCTAGATTATAAGATTGTTTATTTTACTGTATTATATAGTATTAAGTTTATTGCATAATTTAGTACCTGATGATTTCGCAAATTTTTAAGTTTAATTTGCTCAATCCAAAGAAAGGGAAGGAGGTAATGTGAACTAATGTTTTGCATATATAATGAGCACAGGTGTTCCTTAGGTTGATATATATATATATATATAATGTGTATCGATTGTTAAGCGTTTTAGTCTTAGGCCTTAGTTGCGCTGTCGGCTCGTGGGCGCTTGGCCTAAAGTAGCCTAAACTTTGGCTGACGATAGATTCTCTACACGTGCAGTTAGCGCGCCAAACTTAGAAACTGCTGATGACAGTGAATTTGAACTATACAGTGTAGTACGGTTGTTTTAAGGCAAGAGTTGAGTTTGTTGTTATTAAACTGTGTTTGAAGAAAGGAGAAACATTCAAAGAACTGTGTCAATTTAATTCTTAAACAGTTAGAAGTCGTTGAGCAATTTATATGTAGAGATAAGGAAAGTTCTTGAGTTAGGTCACAACTAAGAAAGAAAAAGAGTTGGTGACACATAATCTAATATAATCTGAACTGATCTGATTTGCAATGCAGTTCTTTTCAATCTTATCTAATCTTATCTATTCATAAACATTCTTAATCGTCCTCTTAACATATAGCCTACTATATGGCATTTCTCTCTAAAGACCAAATTCTGTGTTAAATTAGTCATCATTGTTCAATCAATGCATCAATCAAAGAAACTTGATGTAGCGCCCCTTCAAGATATCTACTCAGAGGCGCTGTGGAATTGTGGTCGTAAAGCCTCAAATTTCACCTTCACTTCCATAAATGTAGGTTAATTCTAACTACTATGGATTTGTATAAAATTATCTTCCTTTTCGCTCATATTAGTGACTCTCTGTCCAATAAATTGGAGGCCTGTCAGTCGGCCTTTGCATAATTGCTCCATACGACTCGAAGAAACATCCACTTGTACAACAGTTACATTTTTATTATAATTTTATAAAACTGGAAATTTCTATAGCACTGTTGTCTTAATGCCTGATGCATGAATCGATGGTCGTTCCTAAGCAAAACCGCATTTTAAAATTAAAGTCAATTCTACAGTAGACTACCAGTAGAAATCCGTGAGATACTTAGACCGGATATCAGCCTAGATCTCTACAATATTAGCTTGACAAAAACTTTAATATTAGCGTATGTTACCTTTTATTTGTCCCAGACAGTTGCTGGAGTTCTGTAAAAGTTCTACAAAATATGATTTTTTGAAAGAAACTTCGACTGTTTGATGTGGACGACCAATGAATGCCTCGTGATCTTTTCCAAATCGTCTGATCTAACAATTAATTGGTCAACCGAACTGCAGATGTCGCTGGCCGATTCTTTTGATAATATAAGTTCAGTGCAATAAGCCTCAAAACTGGTCAATATTGTGCATTGCATGTCGATATCTTCAATTTTATTTTCCATTTCCTTTAGATTATTTGATTTTATTAGCGATAACTCATCCAAGAGTAATTTTGTGTGCTTATCTATCATAATATCTTTAAGCTCATGATTTCCTTTAATTATAGCAGTTTCGTGCTCTACTATTTTCTTAAGGAAATCTGCTTTTCTCACATCCGCATTCTTCTTCAGTGACAGCATTTCATCTGCATAGTTTGTTGTCTTCCATGCATACTTTTTAATAGTTTGACGAAATTTTTCATCGAATGTGGCGACGTCTTTGCAATTGTGTGACTTATGACTTTCAACAAAACAAGAGACGCAGACAATTTTCTTGCAGTCGGCGCAATAGTAGTCTAACGGTTTCTGTTTGTGTCTGGTGCAAAATTTCAAATTTTTCATTCATCGTATTTCTTTCTTTGTCTCACTTCCAATTTTCAAAATGGGATCGTTGCTATGCACCGCAGTCTTGAGCTCCAAGAGGTTTTCCATGAGGTTTTCCATGAAGAAGTTTTTCTGCAGACCGATGATTCCTTCTCGTGGAATGGTGAACTCTTTTCTACACAGCGGACAAGGCATCCTGTGTCCTGGGGGTTTCTGTGCCGTTTCTCTAGTGCGTTCTAGGCATTCACAACAGAAAGTGTGAATGCATGGCAACATTCGTGGATCAGTGAATGTACTCATGCAGATAGAACATTCCGCTATTTGTCTAATATTTCTTTCAGCTCTCTTTGCCGCATCCGCCATCTTCACTTATCAGTAGAACGTGTTAAGCTAGATAAACACATGATTGAATTAAAAATATTGACCTGAACTTTATTTAATGAAACGTAATTACATTTATTATTCTCTACAAAATGGTAGTAGCACTTTAGAAGTTGTATCGAATCATAGCTAGGATGAGTCATCGGAGGCAGAAATAGATATCAATATACTAGGAAATGAGCGGCCTGTAAAATTTGCTATTGTTGGCTCGTCACTTTAAAAGGGATTGATAGCTTAAGATAAGAAATAGTAACAGTGAAATCCAAATTTCTAAAGCGCAGCTCTACAGCAATGCGCAGGAATTAACAATAGATTTTATTGTCTAACGGGCAATACGTAGCTACGCTACAGCAGTAATGTCTAGTCAATGTAACATTTAATGGCGAGTAGACGCTTAAGCCTCAAAGAAGCAGCATGAAGGAAGGCTATTATAATAAAAGGAGCTCGCTTATATCGAGTATACGTTTAAGCCTTAAAGACTCATATTTCTTATTAAGAGAGCATAATGTATGAGCCCTACTTCGGTAGTAGAATTGGCGATCAAGATTAACGGTGGGCTATTCACATTTATTGAACAACATGGAGCCTACTGTCTGTGTCTTGCTATGGTGATAAAAGAACGAGATACGAGAACTTGTATAAGAAGTATTCGTAAGTGGCTTACGTTAAAATCCGCGCAATTAAAATCCGCGCCGAAAAAATCCGCACATGATCATATCCGCGCGATTCTAAGCCAAAGTATAAGAGTAGAACAAACCTGTGCACTTCAAAGGGAACCGAATTATTTGAAGTTTCTTGTCTTAAAACGTTTTCGCCGTTCACAGTTCCCTTTGAACTTATACTCGATGCGCTTGCAGATAGGGAGCCAGTGATGGACCTCCAGCATGTAGCTGGAGACATGACCATACTTTGGAATTTGTCCAATGAGGCGCGCTGCAGCAGCGCAAGACTCGGTCCAAACATGCTATGCGGCTAGATGGGAGGCCAGAGTAGAGCGATGAGCAATAGTCAAGACGATCTGTGATGAAGGAATGCACTAGAGTAAGTTTTGCAGCAGACGTAAGCGAGCGGGTAACAGTACATACGAAGCTGGCGCAGCTGTTAATAGGGACGTTTTTCAATGAATCACCGTGTATTTGACTATTATTTGTTTGTCTAATCGATATCTAAACTGTTGATTTTGTAATCTTGTTGCGTTTGTGTCAACGAGTTTTTGATATAAAGGAATAGTAGTAGTAGTAGTCCCGAGCCAGACGATGAAGATTTGGAGCAAAAGTGAGCTCTTGGTCCAGCTGGACGCCGAGGTCACGAACCATGGTTCAAAAGACATAGGTCTAATGAGGGAATTCAGACGTAAGAGTAGTAATTAAAAGTCAAGTTTAGTAGCCTATTATAATCATTATTAAAAGGAAAACATTGTTTTAAATTTTTTTAAATTTAATTGCCATCAATGAAACAGCGTTCGCTAAACCGTTCCCTTTCGGAGCCTTTAGTGTACAGACAAACAAACATACAAACATACGGGAGGATAAACTTTGAGAAATATAGTATAAGATTTCAAGTTCTCATTTGAAAGACTTGCTATGGCCAAACGAATCTTAGCACTCTGATAAAATTTCTAAGGCGTTATCTCAATTATACGTTTAATTTACAAAAACTAAGTTTACGGCCGAAAACATCATCGTGAATTGAAAGCCTTTTATGACTCAGCGCTCGTGAATAAGCTGGTGCCCTCAGCTTAGCATTCAAGAGGTACTTAAGTAATTTAGAGATTGCCATTACGATGCCGTCATTCTTTGGTAATTCTTTGGTAAATTAAGTCAACCTGTTGCTTGAGAAACAAGTGTCTATAGAAAAACTTTGTATAGTTATCAGATAGCAGTGTCGTCGATCCTATAGTTTGGCTACTAAAAAAATGCATTGCTATTGAATATCGCACGAATCCTGACTAAATCTGTATGGTCAGCGTTCTTCTTTAGGTTACAAAATCTACTAGAGTCATAGATTCGCCAGTAGAATACTCTATCCTGTTTTTGTGGCGAGAGACGTCCAGTTTGTCTCCTGCAACCTAATACTCCTATCTATAGTCAACGATAATATGTAAAATCATGGTTAAAAATACCATTTGTTGTAATTAACTGTAGAAGATACTATGCACAATCGTCAAAAGTTTAACTGTAGGCTTTGCAAAAATGTCAAAGCTAGTTGCTAAACTTGGATTTGTATTTTTGCACCACCATGTACAAGGGATGCTTTTGGCAATTTCCCACGAAGCTTCCACTGAAACGGTTCGTCCTGGAGTATATTCCGAAGTGGCACATAACGTACGTCGTCTCTACGATTCCATACATTCCTACCATATCTATCCTTTTCCAGAATTCCTCCTCCGATGACAAAGACTCTTTTATTCTCAAGAACCAAAGCAAAATGATCAACGCCAGTGTGAAACTGATTTCTTTCTTGCCACGTTTCAGACTCGGTGTTAAATAAAAAGCATCCAAGTAAAATAATAGATGTCTCCTAAATTACGGCTTGCATCAGATAACGAGGCTGCGGCATTGGCTTCGAAAGCAGAGTGCACGTGTTCTGTTTAGTGTTGTAGACTTGGACATGATTGAAAGCATCGTTGTTTTACCTGCCCCACCGAAAATGTAGAATGAATTTATGAATGGAACACAGTTTCCAGAGTTCTGGACTTAATGAACCAACTTTCCGACTGCGGCGCTTTTGCTGGTGACCGGATTGAAAGCAAAATTTACCTAAAACACAATTGCTTTTGCGCACGTGATTTGATGTGGAGACCGTGTTTAGGCTGTTCTCGAGGAAGAAACTTTCGCGTGGTGCTGGCAAATGTTAGTTATTTACATTACCTTGCATATTTATATATCGCTTCCATATCATTATCGTTTAATACGAAACTTTAGCCCACCTGTAAAATTTTTCTGTTGCTTTGCAGAGAGGATAAAAGATGTATTTAGAGCAGGCAGCTAATAAAGAAAATTATGGTATATATATTACCTGTGATTTGTCCCAAAATGTTGTCGTTGGACTTCTGTAAACCTTCACTTAGATCTGTTGGTTGAAAAGAAGTTTTTACTGAGCGAGATGGACGTCCAATGAATGTCTCGTCATCATTCTCTAACTCTTAGCATGGGCGTCCGGAAGGGGTTGAAAACGATTACGATTTCGACCTCCGCCGCATCCGACTCATGCTGGACTTCAGAACTGCCTCCACCATTGCTACCTCCATTCATTCATTTCAGGGATTTATATAGCGCCCCTTCAAGAAGTCTACCCAGTCCAACCGCGGTGATACAAGTAAGTCTTCACTCCAAGCTCGACTGCTGCAAATCTCTATTATTCTCAACTAAAGCGTCTGCAACTCAGCCAAAACGCACTGGCAAGAGGTGTCGCCAGAACGCCCAAACATCAATTGTTAAAATCCCAGACCGAATCCACTTGAAAGTCCTGTCACTAACCTACAACTCCCTACAATACTGTCAATACACCCAGCTCAGATATCTTCGCGAACTCTTCACCATCCAGCCAACCCGCTCCTCCCGATCATACTGCTGCCTCACTCTTTCTCGGCCTCCGGTCACTACTCATCTCAAATTCTCAAACCAAGCCATATCCAACACTGCACCATGTCTCTGGAACGACCCACATCCTGAATTCCGCACTTTTCAGTTCCTCCACCATCATCCCCAATCATCCACCATCATCTGCCTCAGGCTCCTCTATCCATCATCCCAAAGCTTTCTACTCGAAACCAAAACGTCTCTCCTTTTCAAGAATTCTTATCCCGACTCAACTGATCATCTACCTTCCAATTCTCGACCTAAAGGGCACCCACCTTAACAGCTAATCCGCCCCTTTAATCCTCAGGAAACTGGACTTGGACATCCTTCGGCTTACTCTCTATGACAACCCTTCTGACTAGACGCAGCGCTCGTGAGTAAGCTAGTGCCCTGCGCTTGGCTTTCGAGTGACGCTTTAGAAGTTTGGAGATTACGATTACGATTACGATTGTTGTGAGACAGAGCAATTTAGCTAACTTTATTTTGTCTATTCTGTCGAAGCACTGTCATTTAGGCTAAAGACCAGTGGAACATATTCCGTTTTTGAACTTCCATTACAGTCGACGTGTAAATTTAAGGTCAAATGAAGACCTTTTATGAGCAGTAATGGACGTTAAATAGCATTTATTATAGAATATCTCACCTGCTTTCGATCTCGGTCTCAGTTTCAAGGTCTGTCGCCTGTGAATCAAGGTTTGAAAGGAAAGCGTCCTTTGAAACGACCTTTGCCAAAACCAGTTCACCGAGCTCTTGAACAATGCAACTCAGGCTACGGGTACATAAACCAGCTTTCCAGACAAACTACAAATTCACTTACTAGCTGGAGTTTGCGTAACTATAATTATACCTGTATATTATTAACAGTAGGCTGTCCCGGAATCTTTAACAGGTGCAAGTCTGGATTCCTGCATGCTCTGTTAACTGCTAAATGTTCGGTCTTAGCTGAGTCTCGTCTTTACCTTTAGTCTGCATACACTGCTAAGCAACCGTAACAAAACTCAACACACCTGTACTATTGACTGAATGCCTGAGTCTGCCACTAGGCCTTTCAAACAACTAAGACCAGGCTGTCTCAGCTTTATCTGCATGTCTTAAACAGGTTTTAGGCTACTATTAAAGGTCTGCCTCTAGCCCCTCTAAGCAACGCATAACAGCTTTATCTATGTGTTCCTAACAGGTCATACAAGCTTCTTTCACACCCTGTCTAGTGCTTCGCATGTAGAGATTTTGAATTCGAGCAGGGCTGCATATGAACAGAACATTAAAATTTTGTAGCTAGCCTATGTTGTATGCGGTATCTAACGCGTGGACTGTGGCAACTTATTATCAAATGCAGATGGACTAACGAATGAATCGATTAACCAGGCAATCAGTCAATCTATGTAGCAGTCATTGCCTTAACATCCAATCCATCAGCTTAAAATGACCTCCTAGCGAGTAATCGTTGAACTAGAGACATTGTACGGGACGAACAGAATTATAATTTCTTTCTGAATATAACATAGTCTGGTGTTAAGCCGATCTATGCATAATAATATATACATTAACTTTGTCACCATATTAGTTTTTAGCCGATCGTAATCGTAATCGTAATCTCCAAACTTCTAAAGCGCCACTCGAAAGTCTAGCGCAGGGCACCAGCTTATTCACGAGCGCTGCGTCTAGTCAGAGGGGTTGTCCAAAAGAGTAGTTCGAAGGACGTCCGAGTCCGGTTTCCAATCGTAATCGCCGATCTCACTAAACGAATAGGATAGTTTATTATCAATAAAAAAATTAATGTCTGGCGAGCGTGACACCTACCTTTTACCACTGCTAACTACCGAAGGTAAGCCTGCATTATAACTTCAGGCGCGCTCTGCAAACTGCGTACATTATGATGTGATTTGACCGGTCTCAGGGCAATATCATGGTAACCGTGCTTCCAAATGGTACCCACACATTGTCCATTTTGGGTCCTATCGAAATATACTATGTCATACAATGTAACATTTTCAGTCACCAATTCTTGTCACAGAATAATTTCTAGCATGATCTTGTGTTAGGCAGTTGCAAAATATGAACGATTTAACTGGTGCCACTCACCGTGGGCCGTGATAAATAACAGCTTTATCTGGGGTTTTTAAAGTGCCTCTATCGAATCTATTAAACCGAAAACTCCTCTTAATATTCATAGGTTACGTGTTATGGCATCGTGTTATAGCGCATGAATAAAGTAGAAACCGAGAAGCAACGTGATTCACAACTATTGCTTAGAAAAGTTTAACGCATAGAAAAATAGACTGTATAGTCTGACATGATTATATTATATGTACTAGACACTTGTACACGGCTTCGCCCGGATAGAGTAGGCATGGAGCTCTGCCAAGTGGCGCCATCTGTCGAGTAACCAGGGTTCGACGGACTCAAACGGTTTTAAAGTCAAATGTGTCATCTTCAATTCAACGTATTTTCAGGGTTTCCCTGGATTAGTAATAAGCTTGATTTGCATATTTAGTCCCGCTTTCGGATCACGAGCGTTTGCCGTGTCCCTCAAGAGAAATGCCGGGTGAATCCGCTTGATTTGTATATTTTTTCCACGACTTCGTTTGACGTCATGAGAAATCAGAAATGGCGTCGTAATGTTGCAATGGTAGTCACCATATCGAAAGTTCAAAAATAATGTCCATTTTTCTCGGAATATAAACGTCATTTGCAGCTGAAAATAGTTGCTTTACCTAGAAATTCGCCTCAGAACGTTTGTTCAAAGTTTCGTATCGCTAGAGTGTTCTGTTCGCACGTTTTTAGTGGGACAGACAAACAAAGAAACTAACAGAAGGACAGAGTTTGAGAATCATAGCGTAGATTAGGAGCTCCGTTAGAGGACGCGTTGCCATAGTTGCGATTGTTGTGGCATGACAGTGGTGAAACAGCGCAGTCTAGAACTCCATTGCTTGATGGACTCAGCATTATTAAGCTCGAGGCAGACATATAGGCCTACCGTTAATTGATAATGGCAAGCGAAAGATATATAATTATGCAGACGTATAGTTTCAAAGAATGGCATATATTGGAAGAAGCGTCGAGATATATATATTTGAGACGAAGTTAGAGATTACAGATAAGGTGCCTACCATGAGGACAGATACAGAGGATGGGTTGGAAGAAGTTATAAATATAAGAATTACAACCAACGCAGATGCAGAGAGGAGATCCATGTAACAGCGATTAGTGGCCTTGGATGGCTTCGAAGGGCGGAGAATGAGAACCAGACGGACTGAATGAGCTCAACAAGGACCAGGTGAATGAAAGATCTAGGATTCAGGAAAGATATAATCTTTGGCATAAATTTGAAAGTGTGAAGGAGTCGAACACTAGACGGAAGGACTGATCGAGGGAGAGCCATCGGTCGGTGGTAGCAATTCAGGCAGCTGCCTCAAGAGGATTAACAGGGCTTGAGATAGAAGACGAATGCACCATACTCGGGGGCATCGAAGGTGAACCGCTCATGCCGAATGCACATATGATCGACAAGCGACTACAGACGGGGGAAACACACACGATTTGTTTTATGCTTCAATTCATAATATCAATCAATCAATCAAACTCATTTATTTATCAGAAATCCAGAACAATTTTACAAAAGATATGCAATTGATTATTATGAAAGTTAATTCTTCCTACGACAAATTGACTGGAGGAGTAATTCTTCCTAGGACATACTGACTGGAGAGTTAATTCTTCCTAGGACATATTGACTGGGGGAGTTAATTCTTCCTAAGACATACTGACTAGGGTGTCCCAGAAAAACCAAGGTCTTCAAATGTTAATGGCCAACCTCTAAAACGTTTATCTAGGCTATTTTGATAAAAATTGCAAAGTTACAGCAAGATTGAAGATCATTTAGACGTGGCTCAATGCCTTTTCAAATTTCGTATACCCCCCCATGCAATAGCCTGTGTGGGAAGTTTACCAACACATCGGTTTTCAATGCATAACTTTCAAAAGGGAAGAGATATTCAAAATTCCTTTGGTGAGGTTTCCTGGAAATGTTTGCTCACAACATAGGCTTTGTCTCATAAGGTTACTCTTGCATGACGCCATGTGACATGACGTCAAACTTTGACGTCACAGTTGACATTGCGTTAGATCAATGGTTCCTCTTAACGTTTTGTTCTTAAAAGGTTTATTTTTAGGTATCAAATCATGGTTTTAGGAAAGAAGGATTTGCATAAAATATTCTTGAAACCCCTTAGCAGTTTCTTCTTCCAGAACATGTGCCATAACGTCACTCAACTTTTGAAGTAACCGCTCCTATCTCCAAAGCCAGAAGTCTTGGAAAGGAGATTTCGGTGTCTGCAGACTAGAGTTATCGACTACAAGGAATTTGACAGTTTCCCGTAACAATTTTCTGTGAATCACAACGTAAAATAACAAATCTCATGTTTAGGAAAGTGCTTTAATGCCTTAACTGAAGATAAACCTCAATCACAATTATATTGCTTGCAATTCCCGAGAAACGAAGGGCAACCACGCCGGTTGGTCAAGTGACCTTGAAGTTTTGATGTAGTGGAATGTAATTAGTAACTTATATAGCACCGTTCACAGCAGTGACTATTCAGTAGTGCTCCCAGTGCGAGTACCCCGAGAGAAGAAATAGGTTTTGAAGAAAGAGAGAAGTAGGAAAAGATCTAGAAGGAATGGAAACGCGTAAAGAGGAGGGGATGGAATTTCACATGGCAGGCCCAATGGTGAGAAATGACCTAGCTTGCGCCAAAGTGGTCCTAGTTCGCGGGACAAAGAGATCATGCTGGTCCAAAGAGAGGTAAGGTTGGAGAGAAGCTGCAGAATGAGGAAAGCGATCGAAACCCATAATGTTGAGTGTACAGTTTTTTGGCGGCCCTTAAAATCATAAAAATTATTAGACATCAAGAAAACTAGTCTAGCACTTGTAGTTTCTGAGAACCAAAGGTTTAGACATTTCAGGTCAATGGACCCTGAACTACAGTCATGCACTGACCATATGATGTTCATCATAACTCTGTTGAGTATACTTCTTTGGAATCCAAGACTCTGAAAAACATCATATACGCCAGGATTTTTTTACATAACTTGTAGTTCCAGTGAGGCCAAAGGTTAACCATAACAGGTCGAGTGACCTTGAACTAATCATGCGATGGTCATACGATGGTCATACCAGGTTGTTTATAACTCTATTTTATTTCCTTGAGCCCAGTTGGCCTATCTTGACTGACACCTTCTTTTTAGCCTTCACCAAAAACGAAATAGACCTATTATGACAATAGATGTCAAATGACCTTGAAAATGAAGGTCATCCGATTGTCCTACAATGTTAGAAATAGCATATTTGACTTCTCCCCGGAAAACCCTGTAATAGACACAAAAATCACTCCTCGATTGCTTTTAGTTCCTGAGATACTCTGGGATAAAATTTCTCAATGGTAATTTAATATGTATGGCTCAGCTATACAATGCTTAACCTAGAGTCGCTTGAGCCACGTCTAAATGTTAATCTAATTAGCTGTAACTTCGTACAATATAATAACTAGTCCTATAGAAACTTTCCAGAGGTTGGCCATCAAGATATATAAACTTTTGAAACGTTTGTGTCGTTTTGGGACACCCTAATACTGACTGGGGAGATAATTCTTCCTAGGACAAATTGACTGGGGGAGTTAATTCTTCCTAGGACATACTGACTGGGGAGATAATTCTTCCTAGGACAAATTGACTGGGGGAGTTAATTCTTCCTGGGACCAAATGAATTGTGGAGTTGATTCTTCCTAGGACAAATTGACTGGGGAGTTAATTCTTCCTAGAACAAATTGACTGGGGAGTTAATTCTTCCTAGGACAAATTGACTGGGGAGTTAATTCTTCCTAGGACAAATTGACTGGGGGAGTTAATTCTTCCTGGGACCAAATGAATTGTGGAGTTGATTCTTCCTAGAACAAATTGACTGGGGAGTTAATTCTTCCTAGAACAAATTGACTGGGGAGTTAATTCTTCCTAAGAGAAATTGACGGGGGAGTTAATTCTTCCTAGGACAAATTGACTGGGAAGTTAATTCTTCCTAGGACAAATTGACTGGGGGAGTTAATTCTTCCTGGGACCAAATGAATTGTGGAGTTGATTCTTCCTAGGACAAATTGACTGGGGAGTTAATTCTTCCTAGAACAAATTGACTGGGGAGTTAATTCTTCCTAGAACATATTGACTGGGGAGTTAATTATTCCTAGGACAAATTGACGGGGGGAGTTAATTCTTCCTAGGACAAATTGACGGGGGCAGTTAATTCTTCCTGGGACCAAATGACTTGTGGAGTTGATTCTTCCTAGGACATATTGAATAGGGAGTTGATTCTTCCGAGGACAAATTGAATGGGGGAATTGATTCTTCCTGGGACCAAATGACTTGTGTAGCTGATTCTTTCTAGGACAAATTGAATGGCGTAGTCTTAGATAAAAAGTATCTTCGGTGTAGGACCAATTAACAATGAAGAAAACTCCTCCAAACGAAAACAGTCAAAAACCGGCTGCACATTGATAATGATAGTAATAATGATTCCCCCATTCAATTTGGGTAAACATTTAGAATTGGAGTGCGTAGGTTTCGTGGGTGTCTGTTAGAGTCAAAGTTAGGGGTCGTGAGAGTCGGTTAGGGTAAGGTTAGGCGTCGTGAGAGTCGGTTAGGGTCAGGGTTAGGGTTAGTGTCTCATTAGAAAACATGGTACCTTCCTCGAAGCATGCCAAAAGATACTGTGAAACGCGAGTAAACTTACGCACCCCGATATTAAATGTTCGCCTCAATTTGTCCTAGGAAGAATCAGCTCCACAAGTCAGTTGGTCCCAAGAAGAATCAACTCCCCCAGTCAATTTGCCCTAGGAAGAATTAACTCCTCCCAGTCAATATGACCTAGGAAGAATTACCTCTCCCAGTCAATTTGCCCTAGGAAGAATTCACTCCCCCAGCCAATTTGTTCTTTGATGAATCACCTTTACAAGTCAGTTGGTTCCAGGAAGAATCAACTGCCCCCAGTCAATATGTCCTAGGAAGAATTAACTCCCCCAGTCAATTTATCCTAGGAAGAATCAACTCCACAAGTCGTTTGGTCCGATCTTAAACGAAAACACTCCCGGAGTGTTTATTCGCAGGGTGGAGTGTTTTTGTCCTAGTATGGATTAACTCTAGAGTCATTTTAAACTAGGATAAAAACACTCCCGGAGTCTTTTTGTACGGGGAGTGCATTCAGCCTCCTACACCGGTCCAAAGAGTGGTGAAGTCGGAGAGAAGATGCTGAATGAGGCAAGCGAATGATCGTATAATGTTGAGTGTAGAGTTTTTTATTTGGCGGCCCCTAACACAATAAAAATCAATAGACACCAAGCAAACCATTGTACCACTTGTAGTTCCGAAGAACCCAAGGTCAATGGACCCTGAACTGCAGTCATGCACTGAGCATATTATGATGTTCATCATAACTCTGTTGAGTATACTTCTTTGGAATCCAAGACTCTGAAGAACATCATATAGACGCCAGGAATTGATTTGCATCACTTGTAGTTCCCGTGAGATCAAAGGTAACCCATAACAGGTCGAGTTACCTTGAACTACAAAGTGATGCGATGGTCATACGATAGTCATACCAGGTTGTTTATAACTCTCTTGGATTTCCTTGATCCCAATGAGCATATCTTGGACTGACACCTCCTTTTTGTCCTTCACCGATAACGAAATATTATTATTTGACAATAGATTCAACTGACCTTGAAAATGAATGTCGTCCGATTGTCCTACAATGTTAGGGATAGCTTATTCGACTTCTCTACCCGGAAAACCGTATCATAGACACAAAAATCACTTCTCGATTGCCTGTAGTTCTTGAGATACTCTGGTATAAAATTTCTCTCAATGGTAAATTAATGCTATACAAAGCTTAACTCTGAGTCGCTTGAGCTACGCCTTAATGTTAATCTAATTAGCTGTAACTTCGTACAATGTAACAACTCTTCCTATAGAAACTTTCTAGAGGTTGGCCATCAAGCGATATAAACTTTTGAAAAGTCTGTGCATTTTTGGGACACCCTTACTACTACAACTACTACTGCTGATGCTGCTGCTGCTGAGGTTGACGATGACGAAGAAGACGATGAAGAACAGATGAGGAACAGATGTATTGATAACTGAATTCATCACCATTGGCGGAAGTTTATCTACAAAGGAATGGATCACAATGACAAACAATTTGTGAACTGTCTTCCTATCCTAGATGAGAGAAAGAGCCCAGACTTTCATTTCCGGTTTGGCCAATGACTTCGAAGAGACCTGAAGATAGTGGTTTTAATGATGTACATGTAAGGTATCTTTAATCTGTAACCAACGTCGGTTAACTTTGGGTCGAAATCGTCGAATACTCTCCAATAGATGTAAATGTAAATGTAAATGTACAGCGACCGGATGGATTTTTTGCTTCGAGTTTTTGCTTGGACTTTTTGCTTCGAGCGACGATGATTTTCCTACGCTGCATAAACTGAATCATGCATTCCTTCATTAGGAGAATTTTTATAGCGCCTCTTCCAGGCGCCCCAACCCCAGCACGGTTAAATAAGACCATTTAGCTGGAGATGTGGTCGAATTTTGGTATGCGGCCAATAAGGCGGGCTGCAAATAGTCTTAGGCAGACGACCCTTCATAAGTGAGCCAAATTAATTTCAGAAATATAATGACAATAAAAACAATTGAATATAGGCCTATAATTGTGTTGATTAATCACAATTTCTATGTTGTTGACAGTTCATGCTCTCGTACCACTAACTATCTGTTTTGGCGTCATCGCTTACTCTGAAAAATTTGTACGAACGAAGCGAAGCGCATTACCAACCAATTCAGGCTTCTGTAACGTTTACTGCAATTGATTTTGTAATGCCGATAAATGACATCATCGTCATTACCATCATATGGAGTATAAGTATTATTATTATTATTTAAATGAGTCATCCTAAGAGAGAAGATAGATGCAGCTAAAGGAAAAATTAATCACTTGTCAGTATATGCATGAGTATAGCAAGGAGGGTGGTACACAACATTTCAATGGTGCATGGTCTACGTATGAAGTAAGACGAAAGAGGCATGCATTGACAGACACGAATAGAGGAATGGTTGATGTGAATGGAGGGACCGCCTTCGGATGGCCATGGTACGTGAAAGACAGGTGATTGACAATCCCCTGGATCGACACTCATATATATAAGATAAGGACGAATGGATAAAAGGGGTGGCGAGTCGAGAGGCAACGGAGACGCAAGAAGGAAGCAGGAGAGAAGACGGGAAAGACGGAGGAAAGAAACGGGTGAAGAAGAATCATCGAGTAGTCAGAAGATCAGAAGATAAGCGCATTCGACTATCGCGTCCGAATAAGATCACCTGTATACGAATCGTCTACTCTAAGAAACATCTCACACTGGTAGAAAGGACTTGGTCGGTAATTATACAAATATACAGCTTACTAATTATTCTTTGTCTATGTATATTATACCAACTTGAAGGGTGTTCAATAATAATTATCAAGTATCAAAGTGTTGTTACTTCAGCGTTAGATATGCTACATCATCTTTGAGCTAGTTCCATACAACAGAATCAACATAAGGCTATAAGCTCCTTTAAAGACTCCGTGAGTTTCTTGCAAGGCTCTATATAAATGTCCATAATTTATACCTACATACATACATGCATACATACATACATACATACATACATACATACATACATACATACATACATACATACATACATACATACATACATACATAAGCATGTAGTGAAAGCACAGCCACTAAAATTTTATAAAGAGAGTGATAAATTTATTTGGACATATAAAACCTTGCAAGTCGACAGTAAAATCGAAGCCGTAGTAAAATCACCCTGTTAATCTCCATCGACGAAGAATTACTGTGCAACCGTTGAACTACGATTCATCTAGACAATACCACTATTCTTATAATGAATAGGCTATTAAAAGAAAATCCCGGAGTAGCATCTCATCTAATCTAATGAATCTAATCTAATGACTTCTATAACGCCATTATCCTAATGTCCAGGACATCAATCGATGATTGTTTCAAGTGAAATCGCAATTAAAAATCATCGTCCACTTTCAATTTCCTGCCAAAGATTATTTCTAGCAATCATTTTCTTGCCTGAATCCTAGTGCCTTCATTTCGTCTGGTCCTGGCTGAGCTTATTCAGTCCGTCTCGTTCTAATTCTCGGCAGCTCAGTCCGCCCTTCGAAGCCATCCATGGCCACCAATCGCAGTAACATGGATCTCCTCTCTTTGTGTCTGCTTTGGTTGTAATTTGGCTACTCCACTTCCTCCCACTTCTGTTGCCGTACTCTCTGTCTGAGCCCCCGGTCTTTCCTCTCTGATAACATCGTTACATATATATTTTATATATCTATGCTTCATCCAATATATGCCATTCTTTGAGATTATGTTTCTTGCAATATTAAAGATAGACTACTGTAATATATCGTTCTTTTCTTTATAATTTCGTTCTTCGTCTGATCTAATCCTTCTGCACATTGCCATATCTTTAGTGGCGCCCCAAGCGACTTCACGTATACGTAGGCTATAGCATGAACATAGTAGCTATGACACCATTACTCTCTCCTAGCTTCTCTCTCTGTCTGTCTGTATCTGTCTCTGTCTGTCTGTCTCTCTCTCTCTCTTTTTCTCTCTCTCTCTCTCACTCACACACATATAAGAAGGCGAGGGAGAGGATTGATCACTCATCCTTTATGCTGGGGCTAATAAATTAAACTTCTTACTCTTCATGTTGTCAGGTGATTAGGTAGGCCTAATTAACGGCATGAGGCACACATACTTGATTTAGCAACAATGCGCTCATAACCTTGAATCCTCATTAGTATTGACCCTTACGCTACAACTTCTTATGGCCATTAGACGCGTAGCCTAATAAAAGTGCAATATGCGAGGTCACATGTAGCTGAGGATTTGAAACAAAAGCATAATAATTGGTAATATTTACTGCAATTTTGCAACGAGCTATGTTTTGATCTATTCATGAAACGATTTGTATTATCACCGTGAACCGAAGGGCAGAAGGTTAGTATAGGACACATATATAAGTTCACCTGACTGATAAACATAGTTCAGAAAGTCAGACCATTGGGCGAAGTCCGTTGCTTAGTACGCCTTCGTCTTAAGGCCTTGATTCACAGATTGCGATACATTCAACTAGAGACCAAGATCGCAAACAGGTGAGACATTGTCTAATGTAATTCTAATAAACGATTTTAAAAAGCACAGGAAGCAATTTTGTTTGGAGCTTACTTTGCACGTCGCCTGCAAATAAAGCTACCTAAAAGGATTGAATGGTCCATTGGTGAGCGAATGGTTGAAGAAACTAAGTTGAATTAGAACCCTTGTCGAGAGGTCATTATTTCAATTTATCAGCCGCATGCGTAGGTAGTTTCTGCTTAACGATGTCATGTCATAGCAAAGATGATAAGCATCGCGATCCTTCATCAGACTTCGGTGATTATGACGATGATGCAGATTTTGATGATGACTATATGACGATGATAATGATGATGATGATGATGAAGATGACGATGTTTAGGACACATCGGTGGTGCTGGTGGTGCTGGAGATGATGATGATGATGATGATGATGATGATGATGATGATGATGATGATGATGATGATGATGATGTGTGGTGGTGGTGGTGCTGGTGGTGGTGGTGGTGGTGGTGGTGGTGGTGTGGTGGTTTTGATGTTGATGATGATGATGCCTTCAGCACTTGCAATCTGGGCACCCACCCTGCCCCCAAGAAAATTGTCTGATTAGAACTACGGGTGTCTAGGCATTCGCAAGCCACCGACCTTTTAGATCATCGCAGATATTCAAGTTGTAGGTGTTGACTCAATCAATCAATCAATCAAAACTCTTTGATTGAAGCCAAAATCAAAACACATAACATTTCAACATAAATTTGGCCGCAAGAGGAGTCCCAAAAGGGATCAAGATCCCGCTAACTAGGGACATCTAGAACAACATTTCAGAAATCTGAATTTGCTAAATCCTTGATAAACAGTGCAACATCAAGTTTCGTACAGCAATGCAAATAGTATAGTAGCCTACATATTACACAGTAAATAATTAGCTCGATTCAAAACACTATGAAAATATAAAAAAAACGAAAACCTTAACTAACAGTGAAAAAGAATATCCGGCAGGGTAGGTTATAGCTAATTTCCATTAATCAGGTAGGCATGCAGCATTTTTTAAAGTGCCGTATGTGGGGGCACAACGTATGTGAGAGGGAAACATGTTCCAGGCTGTGGAGCCAACAGATTTTATGAAAAATAAGCGAGTATTGGTGTGTGCGTATATGGGGTGATAAGAGTTAAAGTTTCTGGTGTAGTGAGTGCGAACATCGGATCCTAGATGAAAAAATCCCTTAAAACATGCTGGAAGTAAACCATGTTAATAGCGGTACATAAATAGGCCAATCTGTAATGTTCGAATCTGATCTAGTTTAAGTAGCTTCAAGTCAGTAAATAGTGGTCCAGAATGAACGCACCTTGGAACTCCCACAATGATACGAACTGCACGTTTTTGCAATAGAATTAATCTCCGTAGCCTAGAGTCATAAGTAGATGCCCATACCATATTACAATAAGTAAGATATGGGTACACCAACGAGTAATATAATTTTAGGCGTATGCAGGAGGCCAATAAGTATGCAATTCTAGTTAGAGTACCAATGTTTTTAGCAATTTTGTCAGAAAATTAGTAGTTTTATATGTTCCTTCCAGGTCAAATGTTGGTCCACGTGAACACCTAAAAAGTTAGTAGAGGTGACTTTGGTAATAGGAATGCCATTGATGGATAATCTTAACGAGTCATCCGAAGGACCCATTTTCCTATGGGATTTGAATAGTATGAAGTTTGTTTTATCTAGGTTAAGGGTTAGTCTATTAGCAGAAAACCAATCCGCCACTAGAGTCAGCTCTGTATTTATGACCTGAGTAAGGGTTTGTAAAGAACGGTGAGAGTAAAAAACGTTGGTGTCATCTGCAAATAAAATAAAAAACATGATTGGTGATACATTGGGGAGGTCGTTTATAAAAATGAGGAACAGTAAAGGGCCGAGGTTAGATCCTTGTGGCACTCCATAGTCAATTGCTCTTAAGTCCGAAAATGCAACATTGCAACAGACAATGGCGAATTTCAAAATAACTAATAAACCATTCAAGTTGCTCGCCTCGTATTCCATAATATTTTCTAGTTTTTTAAGAAGAATGTTATGATCTACGGTATCGAAGGCTTTAGCTAAATCGAAAAAGATTCCTATTGAGTATTCAATACTGTCTTAGGCTTCTTTCTGGTGTTCTGCTTAGCAAGTAGGTAATGACTGTGTACCAAGACATCTTTCGGGCTTAACAGTGACGAATGTATTTAAACAGTCCATTGTTGTGGATATTTCTCACAAACCAGAGCCACGAACAACTCATCAATATCAGCATAGAATCAGACGTTGTCACCTATGCAATTATTATGCTCGCATCTTCTTAGGCTAGTTCGAAAGACAGAGATTTTATCTGGATACAGCAAACCTCAGACTTGCAGTTTTCACCAATTAGTTCTGTTTTTGTTTTTGTCAAAAGTAAGTCTCTGATCAGCTCATTGAATTCTGACTGTGTTGTCGAATGAAGCTCAATGGACATAAACGATCGAAATCTAGTTCAATGTGGTTTATCCATATCTGATTTGAGCATTGTGGAATCTTCGTCCGCCTCATCAAAGCCAGTAATAATTTTTCATTCACGTTAAGTAACATTAGAACTAAAGATATTGATTTCAGTTAAGCATGACTGTAACGCTAACTGAAATAATTTCAAGAACGAAAATTGAAGTAGAACGAAAATCAAGCACATTGATCGAAAATTATAATATAACCGAAACTTAATTTTCGAAAACAAATTAATTTTAGAAGATGTAAATTTAGTTGCTAGTATTTCTGATCCAGTTGTGTTTACGTCTAATGGTGCAAATGTACTTTATCATGAAACTTTAGTAGGCCTGTCGTTGACTAAGCACGTGCTTCCGTGTATTGTTTATTTTGGTCAGTTTCATTTCGACTACTCGAAATGTTGGCTTTGGCAAACTGTCATCATGCAGAGCCGGTCTTCTGACTGAAGGCAGACTTGGGTATTCGACAGAGTAGACTTATTATTCTTAGCAGAGAGGCCACAGACAATGGACAGCCTGATCATTCTGTTATCGCCATATCACCGGGACTGCAAACTGCATTGACTTACGAGTAGACCTACTTCTAATCCAAGTTCTCAAATTTACGACACATGATTGTATGCACAGCAAATGTGAAGAGCCCATGGTTAATCTTGATCGCCAATACTACTACTCTAAATAACTTGTGTGCGCCTTTAAGGCTTACACGTAGGCCTACGTCACGGTATATGCGAGCTTCTTTTATAACCTTCCTTCATGCTGCATCTGTGAGGTTTAAGCATCTACTTGCCACCAATGTTACAGTATAATACATGTACATCGCTCTGTTGCGATATCGACGAGAAATTGTATTGTATTGTATTGTATCTATCAATTTATGTAGCGCCTCTCGCAGTGCACACCAATCAGAGGAGCTCCCAGTGCGAAAGACCCATAGAAAAGAAAGAGGTCTTCAGACAACGAAAAGAGGCACTTGGCCCACCAGTTAATAAGCAGGAACGTGTCAAAGGAGGAAGCAAATTCCATAGTGCAGGGCCAATGAAGGCAAAGGCTCGCGTTTTAGCCATAGCAGTTCTCGCTCGCGGGACAAAGAGATCGGTTTAGTGAGCGTAGCGGGCGAAGAGAAGTAGCCGAGGCCGGCAGCCGGATAAGGTCACATAGATACTTGGGAGCTCGGCCAGTATGCGACCGGTAGATGAATGAAAGTACCTTGAGCTGAACCCGAGCAATGAGAGGGAGCCAATGAAGGTGGTTGTCACCAACTCTTTTCTTTCTTAGTTGTGACCTACCTCAAGAACTTTCCTTATCTCTACATATAAATTGCTCAACGTCTTCTAACTGTTTAAGAATTAAATTGACACAGTTCTTTGAATGTTTCTCCTTTCTTCAAACACAGTTATTTCAAACGTACACTTAATATCAAAGTTCTTATCAATTACCACTCAACGGTAACTTCTAACATACAGCTCTCTAC
The DNA here is from genome assembly GCA_020284085.1 of Aporrectodea caliginosa. Classification (NCBI taxonomy): domain Eukaryota; kingdom Metazoa; phylum Annelida; class Clitellata; order Crassiclitellata; family Lumbricidae; genus Aporrectodea; species Aporrectodea caliginosa. Next base: position 1,377,101 of record JACEVL010000075.1, read on the forward strand.
TGCATTAAACCAACTACTACACTGTATTGTTCAAATTCACTGTCATCAGCAGTTTCTAAGTTTGGCGCGCTAACTGCACGTGTAAAGAGAATCTACCGTCAGCCAATGTTTAGGCTACTTTAGGCCAAGCGCCCACGAGCCGACAGCGCAACTAAGGCCTAAGACTAAAACGCTTAACAATCGATACACATTATATATATATCAACCTAAAGAACACCTGTGCTCATTATATATGCAAAACACTTGTTCACATTACCTCCTTCCCTTTCTTTGGATTGAGCAAATTAAATTTAAAAATTTGCGAAATCATCAGGTACTAAATTATGCAATAAACTTAATACTATATAATACAGTAAAATAAACAATCTTATAATCTAGATAAACAATCTGCTACAACATTTAATCGTCCTTTCTTATAATTAACTTCTACATCAAAAGTTTGCAGTGCTAAAGCCCAACGCACCAGTTTAGCAGACTTAGACATAGATTCAGTCAGATAAGTTAAAGGATTGTGATCGGTAAAGATGTGAACTTTAGATCCAATTATTATCTCTTTCAACTTATTTAGAGCCCAAACAATAGCATAGGCTTCTTTCTCTACAGTTGCCCATCTCTTCTGGGTGTCAGTCAGCTTCTGACTTATAAATGACACAGGGCGCTCTATTCCCTTATCATCCATCTGTGTTAAAACAGCTCCTACTGCAAAATCACTACTATCGCAGTACAAATTAAAAGGTTTTCCAACATCAAAAACATATAAAACAACTTTAGAGCGTACAGCATCTTTAAGTAAATTAAATGCCTGTTGATGTCTATCAGTCCAATCAATCTTATCTGGAACATGTTTGCTTGTCAAATCAGATAGAGGCTTCGCAATCTGTGCAAAATCTTTGATAAACTGTCTATAGTAACCAAAAAATCCCAGCAATTGCTTAATTTGTTTCTTCGTTTCTGGGGTTTTCAAATTAATTAAACTTTCAATTCTATCTGGATTCATTTGAATCGTTCCAGAACCAACCACATGACCGATGAACTTTACCTCACTCTTACCAAAGATACATTTCTTTAAGTTCAGAGTAATGTTATGCAGTCTCATTTGCATTAAATATGCATCTAAATGCTGTAAATGAATCTTCCAATCATCTGAATGCACAGCAATGTCATCTACATAGGGCTCAGCAAATTCATTTATAGGCTGTAAAACCATGTTAATTGCTTTAACAAATGTTCTTCCTGAGTTGATCATTCCGAAAGGAACACGAGTAAACTCGTACAGTCCATTGTGAGTAACAAAAGCAGTTTTCCATTGATCAGTTTGCTTAACAGGACAAGTCCAGTAAGCACTTCGACAATCAAAAATCGAGATCACATTTGATTTTCCAACTTTGTGCAACACGTCTTTTACAATCGGCATCGGATATTTACAATCCACAGTGAACGAGTTAATGTATCTGTAGTCGCAGGCAAGTCTCAGAGAACCGTCTTTCTTTTTAACAATTACCAGCGGACTTGCCATTCTGCTCGAAGATGGTTTTATAATGTTGGCTTGAAGCATTTCTTTAATTTGTCGTTCAACTTCTGCTCGATAGATGAGTGGAATACGGTAAGCCATAAATTCTTTTTCACGAAATTCCGGTTTCAGTTCAATTTCATGTTCAACCAATGTACATAGTCCAGGCTTTTCAGAAAATCGATCAGAATATTTGTTTAGTACTTCCAGCAATTGTTTTTGTTGAGTCAATGTTAAATGGTTAATCTGATCAGGATCAAGATTCAGTGAATTCTTTTCATCTTGCAAGTCATTCTTCGTCAACAACTCAACCACTGAACCAAAGTCTTCATCTTCTTCAACGATTAATCCACAACTCATTGCTCTTGTAATGTACTTTCTGATTTTATTTGCGTGAATTATCTTTCGACAATCGTCACCCATATCAATCAAATAAGAGTACTTGGACCTTCGTTGTATGACAGTACATGGACCATGCCATCGTGAAATCAGTTTATTTGTTGACGTCGGATACAACACAATAACTTTTTCACCCGGTTCAAATTCTTTATGTTTCGCTCTTTTGTTGTATTGATTCGTATACTGTAATTGCTTCTCTCGTGTATATGATTCATCTTGTCTCTGCTGTTCTTCGAATTTCTTTGCGTCTGCAATCTGCATCTGTTGTTCTTCATCTTTCTCGTCTTCTTCAAACAAATCTCCTATCTCAACATCACATTCATTATCCTCTTTCGTTTCATTTACATTACCATTCTTGCATGCAGCCATCTCTTGTTCATTCATCTCTGCTGTTATACCGTCTTGCATTAAACTTTGTTGATCATCACTTTCGTTTTCCTCTTCACTTGAACTTTCAGTTTCACTTTCCTCTTCGACATCTACCACTTTCTTTCGCTGACTCTGCAATCTCGTCGTTACATTCGCTTGCACATCTCCTTGTATCATTTTCACTTGTGGCACGGCTTTAAGTTCTGCAATGATTTCTGGATGCAACAAGAATCTTTCTGTGCTTCCCATTTTTGCAATACTAGCACACATCAATGTCACATAAGGTGTAAGTGAACATTTGACTTTATGCGGAATTACCTCTTCTTCCACATCGTTACAACACAGCCTTACATCAACTTTCACCAACTTTGCAGGAATGGCATCTCCTGCCACGCATTGTAAGTTCACTTTTCCAATTTGCTCCACCTTCATGCCTTCCAGTAATTCTTCACTAATCACCGGAACCTCTGCTCCAGAATCAATCAGTGCTTTTACTTTTATTGGTTCTTTTCCTGCTGTTCCACGAATTTCTACCTCGACGTACTGTAATAACACTTTCTTCAATGTTGTACTTTCATCTTTTCCAGCCATTTCTTTCTGCATTCCATTGTGCAATAGAATTTCTTTCTGAATATCAGGTGAAAGGTGACATTTCATCACTGACTTTACTTCAGTTTCTTCAGAATAATGAGACCGATGTTCTGTGGCTTGACTTTCAGAATTATCAACCACTTGAATTCGATTCACCCTCGAATGTTCTTGTTTTCCATAATTTGAGGTTGTAACAGGAACTGGACAGAATTTCATCAAATGCCTGTCTGATCCACAGTTATGACAACGTTTCACCACTGCACCTCGTTGTTCGATGCTTTCTTTTCTCTTATATGGAGTAAACGATGCATTGCCTTCTCTCGCGACAAACCTTGGTGGTGATTTGTTATATACCTGACGTTGTCTGGTCATCATCGACTCTCTATTCTCATGAACAACCGGAGAATTTGGTTTCACTTCTGCACCTCTGAACTGATTTCCTGTTTCTTGATTGCTCTTCCAATGAAAACCAAAATTTGGAGTGAACTGTTGATTTCTTTTTACATTGGGTACAAAATCAAAACTTGTCTTATTCGGAATTGCCAAACCAATTCGATTATTAACATGAATGTCTGCTAGGTCTGCCACAACACTAGCTTCGTAACAATCAGTTCCTTCCTTCGACAATACAAACTGTAGTGGACCTGGTGGTAGTGATTCTTTCAACTTATCCGCCACTAATAAATCAAACAGCTTCTCAAAATTCTTTTCCACTTTGCGACTTTTCACATAATAGTTCAGCAAGTTCTTCAGCCTAGCTGTAAACATTGTATACGTTTCTTCAGCTGTCTTCTTCGCATCAATAAACTTCGATCTGTACTCTCTCGGTGTCAACTTGAATTCTTTTAACAAGTGCTGTTTCACGACTTGATAATCGTCTAAATCATCGAATGACAATCTGTTTAGAACAGTTCTAGCTTTCGGAGTCATCAATGGCAATAGTAACTTCACCCAGAATTGTTCTTGCACGTTGAAACTACGAAACGCATTCTCAACCGTTTCGAAATATAATGGCACCTCCATCATATCGTTTGGCATTTTAGGTAACACGTGTTTCATGGCATCACCAATTTTCTTTATTTTCGAAACCATCGTTTCACTTTCTTCCTGTTTCCTTTTCTGTTCTTCTCGTTCTTCTTCTCTTCTTTGCTCTTGAGCTTCTCTATTTCGCTTCTCCTCTTTGAGTTGTGCTTCTTTTAATGCTATTTTTTGTTGTTCCAACTTTAAACGTTCTTGTCTTTCCTCTTCCGCCTTCTCCATGCTTTCTTTCTGTAATTTCAGTTCTTCTTGTCTAACCTGTTCTGCTCGCTCCAACTCTGAAATTCGCACTTTTTCCTTTTCTTCTTCACGTAGTCTCTTCTCTTCAATCTGTTGCTGACGTATCTCTTCGTCACTTTTCCGCGCCTTTTCAAATTCAATCATCTGCTCTAATCTTCTCCTTTCAGCATCTTCTCTATCTTTTCTCAATTGCTCTAATTGAATTTCAAATTGCTGCCTTTGCAATTCTTCTTTCTCTCTTTGAAGACGTAATTCTTCCTGTCGTGCATTTTCTGCTTTCTCTTCTTTTTCTCTCTGAAGACGTTCTGCCTTCTCTTCCTTTTCTCTCTGAAGACGTTCTGCCTTCTCTTCCTTTTCTCTCTGAAGACGTAATTCTTCCTGTCGCATTTCTTTCTCTTCTTGTCTCCGTTTCTCCTCTTTCTCTTTCTCTTCTTGTCTTCGTATCTCCTCTCTTTCTTTCTCTTCTTGTCTTCGTTTCTCCTCTCTTTCTTCTTTCATCATCATCCACTGCATCATCATCTCCATAGACATAAGTCCAGGCGGTTTTTCAATAACCTTTTCCACAACACCGCCGACAGCACCTTCTTCTTCTGCTTCTTCCTTAAGCCAGACTTCAGCTAGCGCTTCTAACATGTCCTCACGTGACATATCTTTCAGTTTCTCTTCTTCAAAACCAGCCTTCAACAAGCGCTGTTTTAATCTTTCAGAAGACATCTTCTTCAGTTCTGCTTGTTTTTTGACACTTAATTTCTCCATCTTACTTCTTTACTTCAGTGCTGTCCTTTCTGGAAAACACCAGTTTTCTTTTGTGTTTGAAGTATTGGGAATTGTTCTTTGTTTGATAACAACCAACTTTTATACCTTTGTCGTTGAGGCTTTCGTTGTCGTAGATTTACCAATGATTTGAATGCGTATTCACCAGTCGAGAATCCCGACGTTGTTTCGAATCCCAGACGTTGTTTCGAATCCCAGACGTTGTTTCGAATCCCAGACGTTGTTTCGAATCCCAGACGTTGTTTCGAATCCCACCGCTGCTGCCACCAAATATGTCACCAACTCTTTTCTTTCTTAGTTGTGACCTACCTCAAGAACTTTCCTTATCTCTACATATAAATTGCTCAACGTCTTCTAACTGTTTAAGAATTAAATTGACACAGTTCTTTGAATGTTTCTCCTTTCTTCAAACACAGTTATTTCAAACGTACACTTAATATCAAAGTTCTTATCAATTACCACTCAACGGTAACTTCTAACATACAGCTCTCTACTGCATTAAACCAACTACTACACTGTATTGTTCAAATTCACTGTCATCAGCAGTTTCTAAGTTTGGCGCGCTAACGCAGGACTAACTGCACGTGTAAAGAGAATCTACCGTACCAGCGCCTTAGAAATTTGTAGGTTCTTATGGCGATTACGATTCCTTGTCTTAAGCTCAAATCCTCGAATTTAAAACCCATTTCTTCCTCAGATGACTCAACCCAGCTATGATTCGAACCAGCGTCTAAAGCGTTATTACCACTTTGAAGAGAATCATAAATGTAATAACTTTTAATGAAATAAGCAGTTGAGGTCATTAATTTTAATTAAAGAATTTTGTTGATCTAGTTTAACACGACCTGCGGATAAGTGAAGATGGCGGATGCGGCAAAGAAAGCTGAAAAGAATATTAGACAAATAGCGGAATGCTCAATCTGCATGAGTTCATTCACTGATCCACGAATGTTGCCATGCATTCACACTTTTTGTTTTGATTGCCTAAGACACACTGCTGAAGCGGAGCAGAAAAAACCAGGAGACAAGATGCCTTGTCCGTTGTGTAGAAACAAGTTCACCATTCCACAAGAAGGAATCGCCGGTCTGAAAAGAAACTTCTTCATGGACAATCTGATGGAAAACCTCTTGGAGTTCAAGACTACGTTGCAAAGCAATCATCCCACTTTGAAAATTGGAAGAGAGACAAAGGAAGAAATCAAACGACTGACTAATGTAAGAGTAGTGAAAACCTGCACGAAACACACTTCGAAACTATTAGACTACTATTGCGCCGACTGCAAGAAAATTGTCTGCGTCTCGTGTTTTGTTGAAAGTCATAAGTTACACGATTGCAAAGATGTGACTACAGTCGATGAGGAATTTCGTCAAATGATAGAAAAGTGTGCATGGAAGACATCAAACTATTCAGATGAAGTGCTCTCACTGAAAAGGAATGCGGAGATGAGAAAGACAGATTTCCTTAACAAAATAGCAGAGAACGAAACGACTATTATAAAAAGAAGTCAAGAACTTAAAAACATGATAGATCGACACACACAATCGCTCGTAGATCAGTTATCTCTAATAAAATCATGTCATCTAAAGGATATAGAAATTCAAATGGAAAAAATTGACACACGCTGCACAGTAATGAGAAGTTTTGAGTCTTATTGCACTGAATTAAGATCGAAGGGATCGGCCAGCGACATCTGCAGTGTGATTGACCAATTAATTGTTAGAGCAGACGAGTTTGAAAGATATCACGAGGCATTCATTGGTCGTCCACATCAATCAGTCGAAGTTTCATTCAAAGCAACAGATTTAAGAGAAGTTTTGCAGAAGTCCAACAACAACTTTGTGGGACAACTCAGAGGTAACATATTTACAAAAATATGAATACATTTATAATCCTCATTCAGAGTGACAGTGAAGTTAGATCTGTTCTGGTGTCTCGAATCCTACTATTTGCTTATAATTTATTTCCTGTCTTTCAGTCTTGGAGCCTCGAATATCAATCAGATGGTTCTCGATTGAATGGATTGAATTTGAATTGTTGCTTATGAGCGATTATCTTAGGATACCTTATATATTAAGGTACCCCGGTATTGTAGTGATAGGTATTTGAGACCGTTGTCGCTTCGCGCAAAACGAAGTGACACTATACGAGCTGATAATATTCTGCATGCGTCTGTAGTTTCCTTGCGTCCTGCTTGTAACCTTTTCTGACTTCTTCTTTTTGCCTCAAAAACTCTGCTAACAATGCACCAGCCTTTTCTGTTCTGCCCGTCGATATCTCGACCTTCCTTTATTGCATTGGACACTGTTCCAGTCTGTACCTTTTCCCGTAATCTGGGGTTCATCTAAATTTTGGCTGCTACAGTTGACACAAGGCTGTAAGTAAACTTCTGCTTCGTTTGAACACAATGCAACGCCGTGGTTTGGATATTTCTAACGAAACGGCGTCATTCTGTCGCATTCGTGTCTTCATCGAGGAAGGAGTGATAGGCTCTAAAATTAATAAATATGCGACATTACGTCATTTGGATCCAGAAAATTTCACAGCGCCATATTAAGTAGTGTTAGCAAAGTCATTTTTCACCGGCGCTATGCCAAAATTAAGTTCACAAGAACCATGCTATTTATGTCATTTCTTGTCGGATCAAAATTCCGCGATGTTTAGCCTATATTCTTAAGGAATAAGTAAAATAATAATACATTCAACTAATAGTTATCATTAGATTTTTAATTTTTAAAACAGAAACCACTTCTCAGTTTGAGAGCTCTGTACTTGTCGTGGGATTAGATGACATGACTATAACAAAGGACGTCGTCAAAATAAATCTACATCGGCCAAATGAAACCTCAGCACAAGAACAAATTCCGACTGCAATAGATGCTGAGACAGTCGCCGTCGTTTACAGTAACACCATGTACGTTATAGGAACAGGAGACATCGATAATGAAATCTGGAAATACAACATGGCAGCCGGTTGGGTGAAATGCGCATCTTTAGTTCAAGGTCGACGTAGACACAGCGCAGCGTTTATCGATGAACTATTGTATATTTGTGGAGGATATGTGGATTCTACTGAAAGAGATCTAGACAGCGTCGAAGCCTACAACGCAGTCACCGACAAATGCACACCAGTTGGAAAGTTGGTTCACTGTGTCAAGAGTTCAGGAAACTGTGTGCCATTCAAGAGTTCACTGTATATTTTCGGTGGATTAGATAAAGATAACAAAGCGTTCAATCGCATTCAAATGTACAACACAAGAGAGAACACATGCACTCTGATTTCGAAACCATTGCCATGGACTTATTCTATGATGCGAGCTGCACTTTGGGAGACATCTGTTATTTTATTTGGACGCTATACTTGTTTTATATTTAACTTGGAGACGAAGACATGGCAAGAAAGAAAACAGTTTAAGACCGACGTGGATTACTTTGGTTTGGTCCTTGAAAATGAGCGAATCTTTGTCCTCGGAGGAGGAATCTGGGTAAAGGATCAAGATGGAAAAGTCGTGTGGAAATGCAGAGGCGACGTACGTTGTGTCCATCTTCGGTCTATCTTCGAAGATAAACCGATTGAGTGGAAAATTCATGCAAGATTGCCTAAACGATCTCTGATACACGCCTGCGAAAAATTGAGTTTCTTTGTTCCCTAGTAGCCTACAAAGGAACAGCACCTGATTTCACCGCATCGATGCGAGCTGCACAATTTGTGTTTATCGCTCGTTGCCTGACATCATCTAACCATTACTGTAATTTCTTTATTTTTCAATTTACTAATCAGATGACTTGACTTATTGGCTGGTTTTACTGTATACCGTCATTTCAGAAACAACGTTGAAACATTAACCATAGTATAACCACTGAGGTAAAAAAAAACGACCCTAGAGGTTTTTCCCCCATGAATGATATCTAAACGAAATTTTATGACATTATTGGTATTCCTGTTTTGTACACAATTCCAAGTTTCATTTTACATATTTTATCACCAGGTGGCGTATGAATGGCAATTGTACAGTGCACTGAGTATCAATGGGGTCGTTTTTGACCCCAGTGTAAGCTGCATAATTATGACATATTTAAAAATAATAAAAATATTACGCTGAAGAAACATTTATTGTTAAAAGTATATTTACAAAGATAAATTATTATAATTGATTAGTTAGTATTCTTTATTGCCAAAAATGTTGACAGTCCACAAACATCTGTCCAACTATTTAGGCCCTATGAGAAATCCGATTCAAAATGAAACTCTAAAGTGGATAAAAAAATAAGGATGGCGAAGTTGAAGTATATTTTTGACTAGTTGCCTTCTTGTTCTTTGATTTCGCTAGCACCTCATGGGTACCGGTACCTGATAAATTTGGAACCCCTAAAGGATCCGTGCTGTGCCCACTTCTTTATATCATGTTTACCGCTTATCCTCTTTCTCTTTGCTAAACACTCTTGGATTTACTTGTATTTCCCATATTCATGTATGTATGTATGTATGTATGTATGAGCACTTGTTATAGCGCCCCTCCAAAATGTCTACTCAGAGGCGCTCCCGACTACAGCGAGGACACTGAATCGGAGTTTCACACCGAAGCGCATGAACATTTGCGAGTGAAAGGACTTGCCCAGGGTCCCTACTTAGCGGCTTGAGGTGGATTCGAACCAGCAACCATCCGGCTGCAAGGCACCAAACATACCCCTACACCACCGCGCCCCATGCACGTTAGAATTTTAGATATTTAGGAATATGACTGCCAGTTAGAACCTACATGAACGAGGGTAAGGCAGACAAGGACCACGCTATGACGAAGGATTCATCATAAGACCTGAAAACTAAGCAATCCTTGATACGAGAAGACCTTTGAGGTTAACGGTAGATGGACATGAGCTCCCATAGACATCATAGTTGGGAACGATTAGCTAGAATAGCTAATCGATTAGAATTAAATTAGCTGTTTGTCTAATCGATTAACTAATCGATTAGCATCTAATGGATTAGTTACCCATCTCTGATAGACATAGACCCCTTAACAGCTCCCGGACAAATGTACCCTGCTAAGCCTCCACGCTACGAACTTAGGCCTCCAGGCTAAGACATACGTCCTAAGGCTAGGACGAGCGATGAAGTCGGGATATTAGTCTGGCCGCAGAATTTAGAACAGACTGAAGGGGAGAGAGACGAACCTTTGGGAGACCAACCAAGAGAGAATTACAGTAATCGATTCGAGAGCAGATGAAGGCATGGATAATTGAGGTAAAGATAGAGGAGGAGACCGAGCGTCGGATTGCTCTAAGATGCCTCAGATGGAAGTAAGAAGAACGTCTAAGATTGGCAATAATTATGTTCAGAAAAGGTAAGAGTGCTGTTCAGGACTAAGCCAAGGTGTCGTACACTGGAGTGGAAAGTGAAGAACGAGAATCTCTCTGCATGAAGAGGGAAATCTAGCTTAAGAAGCTGTTGCCGAGTGCCGAACCAGATGAGCTGCATCTTATTTGGATTAAGTGCGAGCCGATTCGAGGACATCCAGAGGTGCAAGTCTAGAGAGAGAGCATCAATGCGGCCAATAAGAGCAAACTGAGTAGAGGGTGGACCATGGACAAGCGCCTGTACATCGTCAGCATAGAGGTGACCAGTTGAGAAGTGTTTAGAAATTTAGAGAATATAGCTGGAATTTCGCCCGTGTGTAAGAGGTAGAGGAGAGGACCAAGGACAGAGCCCTGAGGAACACCATATTTGACCAAGATCCAAGGAGTTCTAAAGTCACCAAAAATAACCATTTGAGTACGACCAGTAAGGCAAGAACGAAGCGAGAGAAGAGGAAGGCGTCTGATGCTGTACGTATCGCCCTGTAGACAATGAAGGCTATTGTTAATTTCTACGCATAGCTTTAGACCAGCGCCTTAGAAATTTGTAGGTTCTTATGGCGATTACGATTCCTTGTCTTAAGCTCAAATCCTCGAATTTAAAACCCATTTCTTCCTCAGATGACTCAACCCAGCTATGATTCGAACCAGCGTCTAAAGCGTTATTACCACTTTGAAGAGAATCATAAATGTAATAACTTTTAATGAAATAAGCAGTTGAGGTCATTAATTTTAATTAAAGAATTTTGTTGATCTAGTTTAACACGACCTGCGGATAAGTGAAGATGGCGGATGCGGCAAAGAAAGCTGAAAAGAATATTAGACAAATAGCGGAATGCTCAATCTGCATGAGTTCATTCACTGATCCACGAATGTTGCCATGCATTCACACTTTTTGTTTTGATTGCCTAAGACACACTGCTGAAGCGGAGCAGAAAAAACCAGGAGACAAGATGCCTTGTCCGTTGTGTAGAAACAAGTTCACCATTCCACAAGAAGGAATCGCCGGTCTGAAAAGAAACTTCTTCATGGACAATCTGATGGAAAACCTCTTGGAGTTCAAGACTACGTTGCAAAGCAATCATCCCACTTTGAAAATTGGAAGAGAGACAAAGGAAGAAATCAAACGACTGACTAATGTAAGAGTAGTGAAAACCTGCACGAAACACACTTCGAAACTATTAGACTACTATTGCGCCGACTGCAAGAAAATTGTCTGCGTCTCGTGTTTTGTTGAAAGTCATAAGTTACACGATTGCAAAGATGTGACTACAGTCGATGAGGAATTTCGTCAAATGATAGAAAAGTGTGCATGGAAGACATCAAACTATTCAGATGAAGTGCTCTCACTGAAAAGGAATGCGGAGATGAGAAAGACAGATTTCCTTAACAAAATAGCAGAGAACGAAACGACTATTATAAAAAGAAGTCAAGAACTTAAAAACATGATAGATCGACACACACAATCGCTCGTAGATCAGTTATCTCTAATAAAATCATGTCATCTAAAGGATATAGAAATTCAAATGGAAAAAATTGACACACGCTGCACAGTAATGAGAAGTTTTGAGTCTTATTGCACTGAATTAAGATCGAAGGGATCGGCCAGCGACATCTGCAGTGTGATTGACCAATTAATTGTTAGAGCAGACGAGTTTGAAAGATATCACGAGGCATTCATTGGTCGTCCACATCAATCAGTCGAAGTTTCATTCAAAGCAACAGATTTAAGAGAAGTTTTGCAGAAGTCCAACAACAACTTTGTGGGACAACTCAGAGGTAACATATTTACAAAAATATGAATACATTTATAATCCTCATTCAGAGTGACAGTGAAGTTAGATCTGTTCTGGTGTCTCGAATCCTACTATTTGCTTATAATTTATTTCCTGTCTTTCAGTCTTGGAGCCTCGAATATCAATCAGATGGTTCTCGATTGAATGGATTGAATTTGAATTGTTGCTTATGAGCGATTATCTTAGGATACCTTATATATTAAGGTACCCCGGTATTGTAGTGATAGGTATTTGAGACCGTTGTCGCTTCGCGCAAAACGAAGTGACACTATACGAGCTGATAATATTCTGCATGCGTCTGTAGTTTCCTTGCGTCCTGCTTGTAACCTTTTCTGACTTCTTCTTTTTGCCTCAAAAACTCTGCTAACAATGCACCAGCCTTTTCTGTTCTGCCCGTCGATATCTCGACCTTCCTTTATTGCATTGGACACTGTTCCAGTCTGTACCTTTTCCCGTAATCTGGGGTTCATCTAAATTTTGGCTGCTACAGTTGACACAAGGCTGTAAGTAAACTTCTGCTTCGTTTGAACACAATGCAACGCCGTGGTTTGGATATTTCTAACGAAACGGCGTCATTCTGTCGCATTCGTGTCTTCATCGAGGAAGGAGTGATAGGCTCTAAAATTAATAAATATGCGACATTACGTCATTTGGATCCAGAAAATTTCACAGCGCCATATTAAGTAGTGTTAGCAAAGTCATTTTTCACCGGCGCTATGCCAAAATTAAGTTCACAAGAACCATGCTATTTATGTCATTTCTTGTCGGATCAAAATTCCGCGATGTTTAGCCTATATTCTTAAGGAATAAGTAAAATAATAATACATTCAACTAATAGTTATCATTAGATTTTTAATTTTTAAAACAGAAACCACTTCTCAGTTTGAGAGCTCTGTACTTGTCGTGGGATTAGATGACATGACTATAACAAAGGACGTCGTCAAAATAAATCTACATCGGCCAAATGAAACCTCAGCACAAGAACAAATTCCGACTGCAATAGATGCTGAGACAGTCGCCGTCGTTTACAGTAACACCATGTACGTTATAGGAACAGGAGACATCGATAATGAAATCTGGAAATACAACATGGCAGCCGGTTGGGTGAAATGCGCATCTTTAGTTCAAGGTCGACGTAGACACAGCGCAGCGTTTATCGATGAACTATTGTATATTTGTGGAGGATATGTGGATTCTACTGAAAGAGATCTAGACAGCGTCGAAGCCTACAACGCAGTCACCGACAAATGCACACCAGTTGGAAAGTTGGTTCACTGTGTCAAGAGTTCAGGAAACTGTGTGCCATTCAAGAGTTCACTGTATATTTTCGGTGGATTAGATAAAGATAACAAAGCGTTCAATCGCATTCAAATGTACAACACAAGAGAGAACACATGCACTCTGATTTCGAAACCATTGCCATGGACTTATTCTATGATGCGAGCTGCACTTTGGGAGACATCTGTTATTTTATTTGGACGCTATACTTGTTTTATATTTAACTTGGAGACGAAGACATGGCAAGAAAGAAAACAGTTTAAGACCGACGTGGATTACTTTGGTTTGGTCCTTGAAAATGAGCGAATCTTTGTCCTCGGAGGAGGAATCTGGGTAAAGGATCAAGATGGAAAAGTCGTGTGGAAATGCAGAGGCGACGTACGTTGTGTCCATCTTCGGTCTATCTTCGAAGATAAACCGATTGAGTGGAAAATTCATGCAAGATTGCCTAAACGATCTCTGATACACGCCTGCGAAAAATTGAGTTTCTTTGTTCCCTAGTAGCCTACAAAGGAACAGCACCTGATTTCACCGCATCGATGCGAGCTGCACAATTTGTGTTTATCGCTCGTTGCCTGACATCATCTAACCATTACTGTAATTTCTTTATTTTTCAATTTACTAATCAGATGACTTGACTTATTGGCTGGTTTTACTGTATACCGTCATTTCAGAAACAACGTTGAAACATTAACCATAGTATAACCACTGAGGTAAAAAAAAACGACCCTAGAGGTTTTTCCCCCATGAATGATATCTAAACGAAATTTTATGACATTATTGGTATTCCTGTTTTGTACACAATTCCAAGTTTCATTTTACATATTTTATCACCAGGTGGCGTATGAATGGCAATTGTACAGTGCACTGAGTATCAATGGGGTCGTTTTTGACCCCAGTGTAAGCTGCATAATTATGACATATTTAAAAATAATAAAAATATTACGCTGAAGAAACATTTATTGTTAAAAGTATATTTACAAAGATAAATTATTATAATTGATTAGTTAGTATTCTTTATTGCCAAAAATGTTGACAGTCCACAAACATCTGTCCAACTATTTAGGCCCTATGAGAAATCCGATTCAAAATGAAACTCTAAAGTGGATAAAAAAATAAGGATGGCGAAGTTGAAGTATATTTTTGACTAGTTGCCTTCTTGTTCTTTGATTTCGCTAGCACCTCATGGGTACCGGTACCTGATAAATTTGGAACCCCTAAAGGATCCGTGCTGTGCCCACTTCTTTATATCATGTTTACCGCTTATCCTCTTTCTCTTTGCTAAACACTCTTGGATTTACTTGTATTTCCCATATTCATGTATGTATGTATGTATGTATGTATGAGCACTTGTTATAGCGCCCCTCCAAAATGTCTACTCAGAGGCGCTCCCGACTACAGCGAGGACACTGAATCGGAGTTTCACACCGAAGCGCATGAACATTTGCGAGTGAAGGACTTGCCCAGGGTCCCTACTTAGCGGCTTGAGGTGGATTCGAACCAGCAACCATCCGGCTGCAAGGCACCAAACATACCCCTACACCACCGCGCCCCATGCACGTTAGAATTTTAGATATTTAGGAATATGACTGCCAGTTAGAACCTACATGAACGAGGGTAAGGCAGACAAGGACCACGCTATGACGAAGGATTCATCATAAGACCTGAAAACTAAGCAATCCTTGATACGAGAAGACCTTTGAGGTTAACGGTAGATGGACATGAGCTCCCATAGACATCATAGTTGGGAACGATTAGCTAGAATAGCTAATCGATTAGAATTAGAATTAGCTGTTTGTCTAATCGATTAACTAATCGATTAGCATCTAATGGATTAGTTACCCATCTCTGATAGACATAGACCCCTTAACAGCTCCCGGACAAATGTACCCTGCTAAGCCTCCACGCTACGAACTTAGGCCTCCAGGCTAAGACATACGTCCTAAGGCTAGGACCTAACCCGCAACGAAAAAGACGACAGTTTAACGAAATTTTATGGCACGAACGGCCATTATCATCGACAGATACACTTTTTGAAATGTTATCGACAGATATTCTCAGAATATATTATACATTGTACAACATATTTTCCAGCTTCTATAACGCCACATTTTCTGTCTGAACCGTTTAAAAGCAGAATCAAGTAGGCCTCTAGAAATAAGAAACAAAGTCCCGGGGCTTTCATATAAGGCATTGAAAATTTCTTGGTGCTACAATTAATTTATTTATATCAAGTTTCCCAACGTCATTATTATAAAACTCTATATGCAGTTACTTGTGTCAAACAATTGCTGTAAACCGTTGTTTAATTTGTATAAAATACCATCTTATCATAATACATCTTGCTACGTCTTTAATGCAGTCGACCAAGATCACGGCACTCTTCTCGCACTGTTCGATGTCAGTGCCGCCTTTGACACTGTGGACCATGCCATCCTCCTCCTTGAGCACTTATCTAAATCTTTCGGCATTGCTGATTCAGCCCTTCTTTGGTTCCGCTCTTTTCTTTCTGACCGCTCTCTCTCTCTCTCTCTCTCTCTCTCTCTCTCTGTCGTCTTCGGGTCCACGCGCTCTCCCTGGACTTTTATTCCATACGGTTTGCCTCAAGGTTTAGTCCTGGCACCACTCCTCTACATTCTCTACACCGCCGACCTTTCAGACATACTCACTCTCAAAGGGGTCTCGGCTCATCAGTACGCCGATGACACCCAAGCCTTTGCTCATGGTCCAGCCAGCGCAGCTGCTTCACTGGTCGCGAGGGTCCTTGAGGCCACCACGACGCTGGACCTTTGGATGTCTTCTAACCGTCTCCGCCTTAACTCAGACAAAGCCCAATTCATCTGGCTTGGTGGTCGAGCCCAACTAGCCAAGATTGACATGGAATTTCTCCGCGCTACTTTCCCAGACGTCCACTACTCTGTCTCAGTTCGGGATCTGGGCGTTAGCCTGGATCCAGTTCTCTCATTTTCAGACCATGTCAATCGCATCTCTCGAACATGCCTTTATCATCTACGCCAAATTCGCACCATCCGTCACTCACTCTCTCCTCACGCGGTCAAGACATTCGTCCATGCACTGATCTGTACTAGGGTTGACTTCGGCAACTCCATCTTCGCTGGTCTCTCTTCACTAAACCTCTCCAAGCTTCAGTCCATTCTCAACGCCTCCGCCCGCCTTATCTGTGGTCTCCCAAAGTACTCTCACATATCTACCTTCATTCGGGAAACTCTTCACTGGCTTCCTGTGCCCCAGCGCATTCAATTCAAAATTATTACACTTATGCGCAACTCTCTGCTCGGGGTAGCTCCTTCATACCTTCAGGCCTTATGCACATCGGTTTCTACACTCCCTGGTCGCTCTGCTCTGTGCTCTGCCGCCAGAGGCCTTCTGGTTGTCCCTCGCATGCGTGGTGCAACTGCTCAATCCAGAAGCTTTGCCTATGTCGGCCCCTCTACTTGGAACTATCTTCCGCATGAATTGCGTCTTGAGCTCCTCAGCCTTTCTCTTCCTCTGTTTCGGAAACGCCTGAAGACTATCTTATTTGTCAGAGCCCTGGGTCGGTAGCGCCTCTGAATCTCTGAGTGGCGCTATACAAATGTTCAATTACAATTACAATTACAATTACAATAGACATTTTAAACTGTTCTTTTAATTGTCGTCAGACAATCAAATTAATTTTGCAAAAGTAATAGACGCCATGGGATGTCGGATCCTTTGAAGCTGTTTTGTTAATAGGAATACGTTTGCTAAATTATATAAGTATAAATGTATGTTCGTATGTATGTATATATGTTTGTATGCATGTATGTGTATGTAAAAAAACACTTTTATAGCGCCCTTTCAGTAACTCACAAGGGCCCTCCTTTACGGCTACCTAGTAATCACCGATCCAATGTGTCCTAAGACGAGCAGAAAACGTTTAGTGAACTGCAAAGGATGCTACTGATTGTATTTTCTGTGGGAGATTGTTCCACAGAGAACTCGTATGTAAGAGGAAGAGGCTAGGTCAGATCGCACCGACGTATGACAGTGAGGGATGATTGGAAGCCGAACACAGCCGGAAGTGACCGGGGTAGCTTGGGACCGGTGTGAGGAGCTCCGAGATGTAGCCTGGTACAGAGCCAGAGATTGAAGTCAGGCCTATGAGGAGGCAGAGGAGCGCTTTAAACTCTATTCTCTTATCAACGGGAGCCAGTGCATGGTGTCACTCATGTTCGCCAATTAATTATGCGAGAATCTGGCTAGGTTGGTCACGCCCCAGTCAGAGCAATTAAGGACGGACTGAAGCTGACGAGTACGAAAACTTTACTCATAAACCATAAACGATCCCAAGGCGAAATCTATATATATAATCCAAAGTCTCTTTTTTCTGTCCTTCCGTATGTTTGTCCGTCTCGCTAAAGGCTCCGAAACGGAACGCTTTAGCGATTTACAAAATTTTACAAAACATTATTACGCCACGTCATGGTCAACGCGACTATTTTCAGCTCGCAATTTTATTTAAACGCCGATATATGGACATTTTACATTTACAACTTTTTAAACGAGGCTATCTTAATACCGCCCATAGTATGGCCATTTGTTCACGTCACGAAGGCTTAAATTAATATGCAATCTTACGTCACGCGGAGGATCTAGGTCAACGCTCTGATTCGCAACCAATCACGATGACCGTTGATTTCAAATCAGAAGTGGTCACGCCCACGGCTGAATTTATAGGTCATGGACTTAAAAATTCGCTTTATCCACTTTAGGGATACGAAATTTTTAACGAACGTTTTCATTTGAATTTCTATAGATCTCAACCCAACTTTATTTCAACTCAAAATTTACTTTAAATTCCGATATTTGGACACTTTAAGTTTCGATGTGGTCATAGTCTGTTTCAATGCCATTGAAATCTAGCTATGCAGGAGTATATATCGCGTAGAGTTACAACTAAACAATTTCAAGCCAGCGCGTAAATTCGCCAGAGGGATACACGAAAAATGTGCACATCGTTAAATTCAAATTCACGGGCGCTGACGAAGATGTCGCTAAATTCAAATACACGGGCGCTGAGAAAAACCCGGGCGAACGCCGGGTAAAAACTGCTAGTAACTTATAAATTATTGGATTACAGTAGCATAATAATTATTGTAAAAGTTTTTATCGCAATTTCTCAAAACTATCGCAACAAATAGGTTATATTTAAATATTAAAGGAATGTTACATTCTTAGGCCTACTAAACATGATGGAATTATTGTGCTCATTTCACTAAATAATTTAGATATCTCATTGACCGACACAAATGTCCTCCGTTCACATACGAACAATGAGAGATTGGAGCTTCTAATTCCCAGTTTTACGCATGTAACGCTGTAAATACTTACTTGTAAACAAAATCTTAAATAAATAATTATCAAAGTGAACGATTATCGTTCTATCTTTCATCATCATAATCATCATCAATATCATCATCATCATCATCATCATCATCATCAATATCATCATCATCATCATCATCATCATCATCATCATCATCATCATCATCATCATCATCATCATCATCACCACCACCACCACCACCACCACCACCACCACCATCATCATCATCATCATCATCATCATCATAAATCATCATCATCATCATAACAATAATAATAATAATAATAATAATAATAATAATAATAATAATAATATTATTATTATTATTATAACGATAATAACAAATAATAATAATAACGATGATGATGATGATGATGATGATGATGATGATGATAATGATAATAATAATAATAATAATAATCATAATAATCATAATAGTAATAATCATAATATCATTTATGACGTGACCCTCTGGAACGATGCCTCTTGCAAAACACGTTGAAAGTCGTCTCCATGCTGGGATAATCTCCATTCCGTGTGTAGTTCGGAATTCAACGGATCAGACTCCATGTGTGACGAGAGGGTCTAGCTGGTATTTCCTAACTAACACTACGACCTCAAAATTCAACGGTTAGGACGTGCAGCTTGGCTCTTTCAACCTGATATTCCTATCTTTAGCTGACGATAATCAATGTCAAAAGCAGCCAAAAGTTGATAATACAACTCAGTGTTCATACTCATTAACTACTAAATTCCTATAAAACGAATATATATGTAGGCCCTATATATTTATATATATTCGTTTTTGAACGCTGTAGGTGAACAATAACGATAACGCATGCATAGCATCGTCTCTATTCTGGACTCATCTCCAGGCCGTGCGAAGTTCGAAATTCAGCGGATGTGACGAGGGGTCTCTCCAAACTCATCCTAAGACCTCAAATTCCAACGGTGGAGATGTGAAGCTTCTATATTTCAATCTAATATTTCCACCTTTAGCTGGCGATAATGTCAACAGTTGAAAGTACAATCCAGGGTACATACTCATTAGAGGTAGGCCATACAAAAGCAGACCGTCCAAAGATGTCAGTGTTATATGCTAGACTAAAAAGCCAATGTTTGCCCAAGCATATACCACGGATGGTTTTGGCAATATCGCGTGAATCCTCCATTCAATCGGTTTATCCTGTAGGATGTTCTGAAGAGGGACAAAACGTACGTCGTCGCTGCATTTCCAGGATGTTTTGCCATCTTCATTTGTGTCGTCGAAACCTCCTCCAATGACAAAGACTCTTTCATTCTCAAGAACCAAACCAAAATGAGCAACGTTACTCTTAAACTGTTTTCTTTCTTGACAAGTCTGACTCAATGTTAAATATGAAACACGTATAACGTCCAAGTAAAATAACGGATGTATCCGAAAGTACGGCACGCATCAAGTGATAAGGGCGTGGCATAGGTTTTGAAATAAGAATGCACGTGTTCTCTTTTGTGTTGTACAATTGAACGTAACTGACTTTGTTGTCGTCTTTATCTACTCCACCGAAGATATAGAGCGAACTCCTAAATGGAACACAATTGCCAGAGCTTTCTACACCATGAACCAATTTTCCGACTGCGGTGCACTTATTGGTGATTGCGTTAAAGGCTTCGACGCTATCAAGAACGAGTTTAGTAGAAGCTACAAATCCCCCGCAAATGTACAACACTTCATTGATAAACGCTGCGCTGTGTCTACGTCGGCCTTGAACTAAAGATGCGCATTTTATCCAACCAGAAGCTATGCTATATTTCCATATTTCATCACAATTGGCTCCTAGTCCAGTTACGTACATCATGTTGCAGTAAACGGTGGCGAATGCTTCCCTCGTCATTTTAGTCGGAATGTGTTCTTGTGATGTGAATTCATTTGGTCGATGTAAATTTATTTTTACCACGTCCGTTGTCATAGTCGTAAAATCATCTAATCCGACGACAAATGCCCAGTTCTCAGACTGTCTATTGGTTTCTGTTGAAGCAATGAAAGTAAATTTATGGATGGCTGGAAGTTGAACTGAACATTCATTAATATGCTTATAATAACTTGTGAACATGTTATTTTCGTAGTTTTGAAAAGAATGCCGTTTGTACAACTGCGACGAACATCTAACTCATTTGAATCTGACCTAATAAAATCTAATATTTTCGCATCTTGGCCACGTTTGTCGCTTATCCAACACTTAAACTAGTATAACTATATGTCTATTAATTTTGTCTAGGAACTTAAGAAAGATTAATAAAAACTTGTAATTTTGAGCTGTCATTTAAGCTTCTCTTAAACACTATTAAACTGCACTCACTGTGGGCCCTTGAACGATTTTCGACAATGTCCTTCATAACACTAAAAGAAATGCCCACCTCTATGGCCTACATTAATTACATTTAATCTGATAATATGAACATTAATGTGAAATTTTTTATAGCAGTGCGTTACGCTGCTGGCTGCCTTTAAGTAAAAGCCATAGCTTATTTTATGAGAAAGCCAGACCTCAACGGCGTCACACAGATTGCTGATTTTATTGTGTAAAGAATAAACTATTCTAAGCAGAAAATTAACATAGAAGTTTTGTTCAGAAAGTATTACCTTGGATGTTTCCCACAAGATTGCCGTTGAACATCTCTAAAACTTCATTTAAATTTGTTGTTAAGAAAGAAACTTTGACTGATTGATGTGGACGACCAACGAATCCCTCGTGATCTTTTTCTAACTCGTCTGCTCTAAGAATTAACTGGTCAACCGAACTGCAGATGTCGCTGGCCGATCCTTTTGATATAAGTTCAGTGCAGTAAGCCTCATAATTTTTAAATATGGTGTAGCTTGTGTCAATTATCTCCGCCTCATCTTCTATTTTCTTTAATTGATTTGATTTAACTACAGACAGTTCATCCAAGAGCGATTTTGTGTCGCGATCTATCATTTCTTTCAGCTCCTGATTTCTTTTATGAATTTCCTTTTCTTTCTCGACAATTTCCTTAAGAAAATCTGCCCTTCTTTTCTCTACATTTTCTTTCATTACAAGCATTTCATCTGCACAGTTCGATATCTTCCATGCTTTCTTTTCAATCTTTTGGCGAAAATCTTCATCGACTGTTGCGATATCATTGCAATCATGCGACTTATGACTTTCAACAAAACAAGAAACGCAGACGATTATCTTGCATTCAGCGCAATAATAGTCTAATAATTTCTGAGTGTGTTTCGTGCAGTATTTCACAGAACAAACTCGTCGCTTAATTCCCGAAGTTACAGCATCGCTTCCAATTTTCACCACTTGGTGATTTCTACTGATTTTCATAAATTTATGAACCTCGTCGCAACTATCGCAGTAGTTATCTTGGCATTCTAAGCACCTCATGGTGGCTGAGGGTATTTCTCCTGTTTTGTTCTCATTACATACATCGCAGTTGATGGTGGCACTCCCCATTTGCAGCGTAGTCTTGAATTCCAAGAGGTTTTCCATGAAGAAGTTTTTTGGCAGACCATTCATTCCATCTGCTGGTATGATGAACTCTTTACGACACAACGGACAAGGCATCTTGTCTCCTGGATCTTTGTCCGCCGTTTCTCCAGTGCTTCTCAGGCATTGAAAACAGAATTTGTGAATGCATGGCAGCATTCTTGGATCTGTGAATGCGTTCATGCAGATTAGACATTCTGTTATCTCTCTAAGTTGTTTAGCAACTTTTTCATTTGTATCCGCCATCTTCACTTAAACAGAAGATCCTAATAAACAAAACCAACAATTGTTCGATAAAATTCAATGGCCTTTTCTATATTATAGTGTATACTATGGTGATTCTCAGTGAGGTTGGATAACTATAAACTCCTTAGATAGTTGATCAGAGGAAATGTTGGTTGAATATACTTCAACTGACGTGGGTATCAAAGTCAAGACCAGTGTTATTTCAGTTATGGGTTTTCAGTTACATTTAAAGTTACAGTTTAATACCTAATTTATGATTTTTCAGTTACAGTTATAGTTACAGTTAACTACAATCAGATTTTTCAGTTTCAGTAATTTTTTTTTCAGTTAGTCACAGTTTCAGTTATTATTTTAAAAATGTTACGACTTACACACTGACCACAAGTATTCAGAATACTTGTGGTCAGTGTGTAAGTAATACTGTATTCTGAACAGTTACCAGAAATATATTACGCACCAAAACAATCCGATTTATCGTATTTTCGGTTTACTTTAAGGAAAACACGACTTTCCAGATTACCAGTTGCTCCAGATCTGTTCCGCTTTCGAGCGTATAAAACCAAACTGAGAAAACAAGCTCTATAATTATATGCTTGTGAAGCTGGCGCGGATAGGAAATCTTTCGCATACACATCCTTATGTTTTGCTGTGCAAATGATTTAGAAGATTTGTCGCATTTTTTTCTGACTATTAGGGGCTACCCTGACAAACTCATGGTTTTCAGTGTCCTTGCCAGCAACAGTGCGAACACAACATCGACTCTTGTCATCTGCGGCTTCGTAAACGAAATATTCCCACACGAGGTTGTTTCAGTAGATGATGAATTTTGACACCAGTTTCCTTTGAATAAGCTTAGATCATCGATTGATGCGTTATTGATTATAATAACGGCGGAATAGAAGGCATTGGATCTGTCTAATAACAAACCGTGATACCTGTAAGTTTCCTTTGTGTCTGTATTGCAAAGTCCAGATATCTGTTAAATAGAGCACCTGAAAAGTAGGCAATTTTTGAGACGACTTGAAACAAATAGACGACGCAGATTAACATTTCCGTTGAAAGGGCCTAAGTCTATCGCCCCTAAATCTTGCGATTTTCGCCATACTTGTTAAAGGTCTTTAGAAATAATATACATTGTTTGTTTTACACATTTCTTGGTTACATCGATTTGTCTGAAACGTCAGGTTAACATAGGCCTGCCTATCTTCAATCTTCTAAAGTCTTGTTGATTGCATCGAAATTTCAGCCAAATCAATTTTGCCGCAATTCCTTTTTCACTTGCCCCTCATCATAGCAATAACATAATTCTATAACTGAATCGTAGTTCATCGCTTGCGCAACAATTTTAGATCATCGGAAATTAACAAGGTAATTTTCTACGGCTTTGTTTTCACTTCGAATTCAAATTCTTGTTTGTAGGGTTTACTTCGGCTAAATATTTCTATCACTCACAGTTTAGGATCGAGTGACAGCATATGCATTCAATTTAGAGTGTTCTTTAAGCTAGTCGAAGTCTGAATTGATTAGTAATGCGACTGTTGTGCTTCATTCCAATCGTCAGAATAATCTTGCGGACTCTGACAGCCCACGGCGTCGTCGCTACATTGCATTCAAAAAATGTTTCAAAATTGTAAAATCAGAAAACTCAGAGTGTATCAATCTAAAAATATGTAATGCTTCGACTGACTCGAAAGCAGGTAAAAGTATACTTACAGTAATACAGTGTACTTTGTATCGTCCTCAACAATTTCTCATCTGATGTGGTTCGGTTAAGTGAAGGCAGTGTTTGAAATAAGCGTGGTGCTTCTGCGGCGGAAAATGCCGCCACGCTACCCGCGAAAATTTACTTCTGCGGCGGAATTTTTTAGGACATTTTATCTAAAAACAACTCTAACCCTAACACTGACCCTAACCGACCGTCACAGCGCTTAACCTGACCCTAACGGACACTCAGAAGGCCAAACCTGACCCTAACCGACCCTCACGACGACAATTTATAGGAAATATCGCATTTTGAACAATGCGCATGCGCCGAAGGTTGCGCATGCGCAAAGCGTTTCCGCCGCAGAATTGTGTCGAAAATGTTACTTCTGCGGCGGAATATTCCGCCGCAGAAGATTTATCCTTGAAGCGTGAAATAAATAGAAAGTTCTGCCTCGTTACCTTTAGTAGCCTTCTTCCAGTTCTTGCTTGGACTGGTTCCATGCATTACGCAAACTTAGTGTCTTATTCACAAACGTCTTCATACAGTAAGTAAGAGAAACAATATAGGAATAATAAGTAGGCTATACGCAAATATCATATATTGTGTTGATTAGTCAAAATCTGCATAGGCCTATAATAATGGACTGTTCGTTTTCCGTAGCCAGTCGTAGGAAATGGTCGATAGTCAGATGTTTCAGCCAACGGTCGATAGATAACAGAATCATAGACGATGATGTTATACGAAACAATGAAATCAGATAAACATCTGATCAGATAATCACTGCACATGATCGCCGAAGTTCAACGCTGAAGTGGACAGCGTATAATAGTCAACTACAGGTAGCAAATGTTCAGGTTATTTCAGTCAACGGCCAATGCGTAACAGTTTATTTTAAGTAGGGCCTACAACGTTGGCATGAGCAGCAAGGTTAGGTGCAGTGAAATACATCTAGAACTGCAACGGTAATCACAAAACCACCTCTGTGGACTGAAATGCATCAGATAAGCGACACAATATTAATGGTTGCTCCGGTTTATTTCAATGATCCACTACACAACTGTAGGCTATGTCCGAACAAAAAGTGGGAGGTTAATGGACCGAAAAATAGACCATTTCAAATCCTAAGGCACGGCTGAGTCAAGTATTATTGTTTTAAGTACAACGTTGGCATGAGCAGGAAGGATGAGTATGCCATTGAGTGCGATTAGGGCTTGGGCGGATGACCGTTCTTTGTTCTAATGCAGGATAAGGAACGGTAAGACATGGTGAGATATAACGAACAGTAGGAGTGTTAGGTTATTTGCATTTAAAATTAAATTTCTGTACTGATTTAGTAGGCCTAGCCCTCGCGTACTTTTAAACTTCAGTGGCTTTTTCATATTATTCAAATAGTGTGCGCGAATGAAGGTCCATTGCTAGCAAAATATAATTCGAGGTCGACGTCAGCAAACCGGGAAGTCATTGTAGCTAAACACAGCCTACAGGATATTACTACCCATAGGCGCTGACTTTTGTTTTTGTCTCTGGGTGCCACTGCCTGGGTTCTACCCCAGTCCCCGATTTATATTTATATTTTACATTGCCATAGGTGACGTTTATTGCATTTTCAGGAAAGAAATCAAGGGTTGCGTGTTTAGAAAAAGTATTTGAAACTCACGTGATGGTGACTGACATAATTGTGCAACCTTACTGCTTCACAAATTGTGAGATTACTGTAATATAATATAAAAAATTCGAATTTAAGGTCTGAATTCTTTTGGGTGCCAGGCACCCACTGAACTTTCTCTCTGGGTGAAGTACTGCAATATTATGCAACACAGTAGCTACCCTGATACAGTAACCAAACCACACCATTTATAATATATAATATTGAATAACCAAAGTTTAATAATAGTAATATGATAACCACCATTGCAACCAACATTGCAACACAATACATAATTGTATAATAACAATGTATTAGTAAAAGACCAATCAAATATTTACAGATTTGAGTAAGATACAAAAACCATTCACATTAAGAAACCTAAAATATCCATTTACAAAATTTTACCTTTATTAATTATTTTAACTAACACATATTTTTGGCATTTTATTATTATAACCACAGTTTAACGTCGTCTTATGACATCAAAGGCCGTTGATGACAATACGAAAAATATACAATACATTCAGAACCAGAAACTTATAGAATCCGAACGACACCATTAAAGGTGTCAAACGGAGCTTTACAATTTCACTAATATTCAATATTTTTGCAACATAAAGTAGTTCATCTCATACTGTCTGTGATTACTATGTACTGACAAATTTCATTAAATAACAAAGTATAGGCCTACATGTATTATAATTTATTAAGGTATTCTTTTAAAATGTTCATGAATCTAACAAAAACACTATAATAAAATGTTCATTAACCAGAGAAGTATACATGTATTATAATTGTTTAAAGTAATCTTTTAAACTGTTCTTGTATCTAACACACATAATAAAAATTCCATTAACCAATAAAGCATACATGCACCGGTATTATAATTGTTAAAAGTACTCTTTTACATTGCAACACAGTATATAATTGCATAATAATAATGTATTATTAAAAGAACAATAAAATATTTACAGATTTGAGTAAGACACAAAACCATTCACATAAAGAAACCTAAAATATCTATTTACAACATTTTACCTTTATTTATTATCTTAACTAACCTATACACTTCATTCTGAAATAAATTTACCGTCAAAAGGGTTTTAATAGAAATTTCATGTTTATATAATTGACATTTATATCCCAAAACCTCTGAAATATCTTCTTTTTTGCATTCAAATAAGAGATGATGAATTGTCTCCCTGATATTACAAGTATCACACAGACCGTTGGCATGCCTTTTTATAACGAACAGTCTTTGATTAGTATTGGCCACTCCTAAACGGCTAAACGCAATCTAGAAATTTGGACTTCCTTATGCCTATAAGGTTCTAAATATTTTATACCTAATAATAATAATGATAATAATATCTTTTCTTTAATAAGCACCTGACAAACGCACTGCGCTGTACATTTACATGTTATGCAATTTAAATCTTAACTACTAACTGAACAGACAGCCTGCAATACACGGCGCTAATAGAAGCCTACAAAGCATATCCGCCCAACGGGGCTCGAACTAACAATTGGACAAATAGATTTATAAAATGACCTTTATTATCATTACTATATTTTAGTTGCCATTTATTTACTATATAACATTTTATTAAAGTAAAAAATTTCCTGAAGTTCAAGATAATTAGTAGAATTTATGTGATCAATAGTTAGACCTTCTTTAGCCAAAGTATCTGCTCAACGATTATATCATATCGGTTTCAACTATTTAAAGGTGTCCAATCGTGCCCACTATTTACAAGTGCATTTTTCAGTGCTTATCGCAAAGTTTTGGCTGTCAGGGTTCAAAATCCAACATAAGCAGATGTTGTTTCCGAAATCTTTTTTATGTGACTGGATGTTCCGGCGAGATCCCACCATCTATTGCACGGAAGTCTCATGCATAAGGCACCAGCACAACTTCGCCATTGCCCGTATCCTTGTAGTGCCAGTCTCAAACGAGAAGGGCGACGCTAGTTACCTGAAACAAATGAAAATAGGCCTAAGTGAGAGAACCTTCTGTGTACTGTTAATGTATGTGTGTGTGTGACTATCTCTGTCTGCTTGTCTCTCTGTCTGTCCTTATGTACATGTGTATGAATGTAATTATGAACGTCTGTATAATATGTATGTATGATGCATTTATGTTTAGTTCCATATGTAATTGTTGGCGTGATACAATAATGATTGGAAACAAACTTCAGTCTAGAGTAAACCAAATTTAACTAAATATTTATACAAAATTGTAAGTTGATCCGGCGAGGATCATTGTTATGATACCATTTATATATATATTTATTTCTGTTTAAAACGAATAATAACGCGATGTTATTAAAATGTTTTGCTGCTCAATGCAGGAGAATTTTATGGTGAAATTAGACACCTTTTTTTTACAAGTGTAGCATTTTGCTAGCACAGTTCATCTAAAATGGATTTTCTTCATGCATTCTGGTATCCAGGTAGCAATAAAAAGTCGTTGCTAGACCCACACTATTATTAATTTCTAACGAAGTATATAGATGTATATAGTGTATGTATATAGGAATATATAAATATAATACATATAATAATTATTTTAAAAAAGAGCCTTTGTGCGCGCGAATGCAAACAGAGGTGTACTTTTCGACACCTCTAAATTACATTCATACTGGTTCTTTGCTGATGTTTTAAAGAAGAAGTAAAGAATGATGCTGTTGCCTTTTTTGGCGGCTATCAGACGCAGTTGGAGAGATTCCAGCAAACGAGCCGAATCTTTCAATGAACGATCGCCAAGCATTTCAGTGAATTTCGTGAGAATTTCATCTTCATCTTCGTTGACATCGCTCTGGGTCTCCAACTCTAAACTACGAGTATGTCTGAGGATACCTGAAATAAAAACTATTTGTAATTAGGCCTAACTTCTATCGATCCGGTATCTACCACAATACAAAACAACTATTAGTAATATTGCCTTCATTCTAAAGTCAAGAAGTGCACACGACTATACGCCAGAACATCGATGGCACAGAGCAATTGTGCGCGAAGGACTTGCTCAAGGACTCTACACGGCAACTGCCTAGGACGAGGCTCAAACCCGTACTACCCGCGTTACAGACTGATCGCTCTATCCAATCGGCCACAGTACCACATTACTACTTACTACTCTTACTAGACCTACTACTTTCAAAATAACTATTATTATTAGAGCTATTTTTTATCATTGTCAATATCATTTATCATTTTTGTCCATCCAGATCTTCCCTTATCTTGAGTCATCTGGCCTTCTCCCTTGTCACCAATCTGGATTTCGGGCCAACCACTCAACAGAAACGCTTCTACTTTCCATGTTGTCTTACATCTATTCAGCTATAGGCTAATTGACAACTCTCAACTTTTCCTGCTTGCTCTCTTTGATGTCTCATCAGCTTTTGACATAGTGGACCACGGACTCTTGCTTCAATGCCTTGAATTCTCTTACGGTCTCAAGGGAACTCCTCTCCTTTGGCCTCGTTCCTACCTAACTGATCATACTCAGATGATCATAATCTGGAAACGCCAGGTCTAAATAGGTTCCAGTTCTTCTAGGAGTTCCACAGGGCTCTGTCCTAGGACCCCTTCTTTTCATTCTGTTCACGGCTGATATTACTTTATTAATTCCTAATCACTCCGCCACTGGTCGCCTCTTCGCTGACGATGTACAGGCCTACGTCCATGGTTTTTCTTCAGCTCAACTTGTTCTTGCTGGTCGTATTGAGGCTTTTTCTCATAACTTACACCTATGGATGTCTTCAAATCGCCTCTCTCTCAATTCCTCCAAAACTCAACTCATCTGGTTTGGCACTCCCCAACAACTCCAAAAACGTGACCTTTTGCTTCCTGCTGAAAACTTCCCCCAGTTCACTTTCTCTACTAGTGTACGTGACCTGGTTCTCACTCTGGACAGTTCTCTAACTTTCTCTGAACATACCACTCAGCGTACACGCTCCTCTTACTTTCGACTACGACGTATCAGTGCCATTTGCAGATCTGTCTCCTCATCCACCTTGACTTCAATAGTCCATGCATTTTTCAGTTCCAGAATTGACTATTGCAATTCTGCTCTTATAGGCCTTCCCAAGGTCCGCCTGTCCCCTATCCAGTCAGTTCCTAATGCTGCTGCCAGATTAGTTGCTCGCCTTCCTAAATTCTCACATATCTCCATGTTTATGATCAATCAATTGCACTGGCTTCCTCTCACATTTCGAATTCAGTTCAAGGTTCTTGTCCTAGTCCCTACAGTAAGTCCAAATTGGCATTGCTCCTAAATACTATAGGGATCACATTCGCTCATCGACCCCTCCGTATGTCGCATCAAAACCAAACCGTATTCAGGTCAATATTTAGAAGAGTATTTCTCTAAGATAGACAGTCCTAGAAAGTAACTGGTCTTCAGATTTTGTGAATGAAATTCAGTATAGGTTCAAATGTAAGCAGGTTTAATCTAGAATCTAGATATTCTCAACTTTAAGAAAGGAATACTTTGATGGACATATTTCTTTCCATTGCTTCAATCGATCTTTTCCCATTCATTCTGAAACCTTCTTTCCACTCTTGGCCGCGTAGTTACCCCACAAGTTTGTGTTTTTAATAGATCTTACTATCAGTTTCAACTAGTGATCCAACGAAAGTGACTGTGCATGTTAACTACTCAAGTATTTACCTCTCCCCTCCTTCAATTCATCTGCGATGTGGCTTTGGTGTGACATATCCAGACAAGAGATCGTTCTCTTGTAGTTTTGTAAACTGGTTCTTCTCAGTATTTCAAGCAATGCCTCATTCTTTTCGTGGGAAGCTGTCTTTGACGACACAAAGTCTTTCTGTCTATTGTTAACGACTTTGTAAGAATAGAGATATCGAAGGAGATCACAGGTCTCTAGCAGGTCAACGAAAGAGCGTTGATTGGTATCAAGAATGGATATTTCTCGTTCTGTCAGAGGCCAATCATCTCCAAACTCAGGGCAGCGTTCTGCAACACATTTAGAGATTATGAGTTTTAAAACAACCATCTGCGATTTACAATCAGACCTAGACGATCCTACATTAGCTTTTAGCCTCATCGAAAGAAGTTTTTAATGAAACCTAAGACACTTAAATTATATCAGTTTTCTTTGCCAGAGGTAAAAAGGACCCCATCATGGACTTCAAAATTATTTACAAATACAGGTTTTTCTGTAATATGCACTAATCGTTAAGGTCTAAGTTGGTAAAGTGCCATAAGGCCACTGCGTTAAAACGCTGGATCGTCTGCGCAAGGTGATTGTAGGAGAGCAGCAATGGCATCTGTGCGTTTCAAACATGGGATCCCTAGTCGGAGGCCAACCGCCACCCTGACCGACTTGCCGTTTAGTCATAGCCCTGAGGGTCCGCTTATAAGTCTGATATGATTTTTAGCTCCAAAGCTGGTTGTCTGTGGGTAAGACTACAGTCCGGGTGAATAATATTGGACGTCAGCCAGCGGATCAGCATCGCTTTCCTACCCAAAATGATATCATCCCAGGGTGAGCGGGATGCCATGAACGCCAAGATAGGATGGAGGGAAGGCAGAAAAGTAAAAAGCCCAATGAGTCGCCTTTCTGAGGGCCTTCTTGGAATAGAAGAGTGAATGAGCCGTATTTCAGGTTCGAAGGTTCGACGTTATCTCATTGATTTGAGCCGGCTCGTCATCTGAGCAGAGGTTCCACGGCGCACTGATGTTGCCATCTTCGACTTTTACCCTGACTGCTACTGCAATTCTCCGCTCCCTATTTGGCACCGACTTCCCCAGGGCCCAGACTCTACTGCAGGGCAAAAAGAACCGGAACCTTCAGGGACACAATGCAGGAGAATTCATCCTGTGGAAGCCAGGGCAGAAGTTATTCCTGAGTGCAGGCCGTTGCACTAGGCCGTTCTTATGATGCAACTTACACTCGGATAAATAAAGGCCGCAAATTCCCTTAGCCTTCTCTTGGGACCGC
Source organism: Aporrectodea caliginosa (assembly GCA_020284085.1). Lineage (NCBI taxonomy): Eukaryota > Metazoa > Annelida > Clitellata > Crassiclitellata > Lumbricidae > Aporrectodea > Aporrectodea caliginosa. Next base: position 1,408,879 of record JACEVL010000075.1, read on the forward strand.
GATGGAGAGAGTGTCGTTAGACGCTGGTTCCATGCTAGCCAAATGAAGAACGGCAAGATATCGCTAAGTAGGTCGAAGTGGCAGGCGACGAAGAGCCAAGATATGTCGTCGAAGCACATTAACCTGTGCCTAAGATAGATTCTAAACAGGTAGATATACGAAATGGGGCATCAGAGAAACCTGTCATCAGAATTCGACGTGAACTTATGCTAAAATCATCTATAAAAACAATATAATATTATAACCAAGAAAAAGGTCTTATGAAATAAAGTCGCCATGTTCGGCCAGAGCCATTGCTGAAATGATAAATACTATTTATAATTGTTAATACTTTTATTATTATAATTATTATTTTTATTATTATAATAATTATTTTTATTATTATTATTATTACTACTACTACTATTCTCCGACTGGTACGAATGTCCTCAGAAGAAGAAGAAAGAAGAAGAAGAAGAAGAAGAAGAAGAAAGAAGAAGAAGAAGAAGAAGAAGAACAAGAAGAAGAACAAGAATAAGAAGAAGAAGAAGAAGAAGAAGAAGAAGGAGGAGGAGGAGGAGGACAATGCATCGATATTTACCTCCGTTGCTCAAGATGAAATTCCTCAGATGAGTCTGCTGTGTGCGTCTGAGGACATCCAAGAACTCTTCATAGATGCCTTTCTCACAAACATACTTCATCAGTTTTTTACTCCTTCCGTACCAGTCGGAGACGGCCTTGACCTTGGTGACCTCGGACCTCGTCAGTGATTGACTGACAAGCAGTTCATCAAGGAGTCCAAAGTCTGGATCAAGACGATCCGTGATCAGCTCCTTGTGCGCTTCTATTCGGTCTCTCAGGTCCATTTCATCTGCGCCAGAAGAGCATTATTTTTGTTAAGACAGAGAGGCAGCGCATGATCTAAATAAGGCACGCATTCTAGCTCAAATATCCCTTTAACGTGGGCAAACTTGTTTCAGAAGCTTTTTTGTGCTCAGGAACCATTGCTTAATAACTTATCGAAAATAAGACGAAATCGGACCACAGGATCACCGAAAAAATGGATTTTAACCTCTTGAGGAAGCAAACATTTCAAGATACATGGAGGTTGGATAGCGATAATTTTATTTACCCCAGGAAATGTTTTTAAATCTTAGGTCATAGGTGAGCTACAGTTACAAATGCAGTGTCAAATTAATATCTTCAAGGTAAAGGAATCGATTTATCGTAGTGTCAATAGTGCGTGAATGTAACTATTCGAGACGGCGTCCAATAAGGTTGACCGGACAATTCGGAGCCGGACAATTCGGAGCGGACAGTTCGGAGCGGACAATTCGGAGCCGGGCAATTCGGAGCGGATAGAATATCGTCGGGATCGTCGACTGCGAAGTGTGGTATTAGATTACGGTAACCGCACATGCATTGAGTACCTGCAGCCACAACATAAACTTAAATGACTAATGAAACTTGGAAAATACCATGGAATGACTTTTTATGCATAGCAGTGTGGTTTTCGATATCACTTGAAAAATTAGTACATTTCACTGCAATTTCACTTCGTAGCTTTAAGTACTTTTTAAACTTTTAATTCGTGACTTGTTTGCTATGCATAGTAGTGTGGTTTTAGATCATCAGTTACAACATTATTATATTTCACTGCAATAAAATTTGATTTACATTAATTTTTTAAATACTCGTTTTATTGTCAACGGCGAATTGGCCGCTTCGAATTGCCTAGCTCCCAATAATTATTGTCCGCTCAGAGTTATCCGCTCCGAATTGCCCGTCTCCGAATTGCCCGTCTCCAAATTGTCCGCTCCGAACTGTCCGCTTCCAATTGTCCGGCTCCGAATTGCCCTAGAACCCCAATAAGGCCTCCAAAACAGAAAAACATGTATTTATCAGGTAAGAGGTCAGCTACAACAACAAATGAAATGTCAAATTTAATATCATCAAGGCCAAGGAATCGATTTCTAGTAGTCCCAATAGTATGGGAATGTTACTATCCAAGATGATGGCCAATATGGCCGCCAGCACACAAAAATAGGTATATCTCAGCGCATACGTAAGTTATAATAACAAATGAAGTGTCGAATTTAATATTTTCAAAGTCATGGAATCGATTTCTCGTGGTGGAAATAGTGTGGGTGTGTCAGTATCAAAGATGACGGCCAATATGATCGTCAAAATATAAAAATATGTATATCTCCTGTAGCTTTCCTATGAGCTAATATTATGTGCATAATTTACTTTGGAGGAGTGTTCCCGTATTATTGTTGTAGTTGCATTTCTTAATGATGAAACTGCAGCACGAACGGTGTCCATATCATCATCTCCATCTGCGTGGTGCATAGTACACCCGTGCTTCCTCAACATCTCGCCTACGAGGAAATTCACTGCTGGCCTCTTTTCTTTTCATTAACCAAGAAGTGCTCCTTTGGGCCCACAAACTTCACACCCGGAGTTAGATTCACATCACTGCTTGCCTTAGTCGTCAACTCGTCATATATTCGTTTATTTTGTTAACAACAGGCATAACGCTGTATATGTACAATTGTACATAATTTTATAGGAAAACTAGTTAGTATAGGCCTAGTATGAAGAAGTAGCCTAGCTTAGTCAGAGTTAAGGAATAACATACGAGATATAAAATTTCGTGAGTTTTGGCCAGGAAGGCTAAAGTTATGAGGTCTGACCATGGGAAAATAGGGGTTGAAATGTTGGTTGGAGGCAAAGGCATTTGAGTGAATCATTTAAGAGAACGGCTTTTAATAGTACGGTCATGTCTTTGATTGTAGGAGAGCTGCTGAAGTCATCAAAAACAATGATAGCATTTCCGTAGGTTGCAAGAGTGAAATCTGAAATTTGCAATTTTCTCATAACGTTTCATCTGTTACAGTACGCCATAAAACACAATGTAGTAATACAGTCGTCATTCTCTGAAGTGGGAGTAGGCTACAGGTTATACTTCAATATCGGCATCGATAGCGCTCAAAACAGCAGAAGCAGATCCTAGTGTTTTGATTTTGAAGATGTTTTGGCGATTTGTGTGAATAGTCTGAATACGCGTATGTGAAGAAGACTTTAGGTGTGTTCTCTTCTCCTCCAAAGCATAGGTAAGCTACATTAGCTTACAAAAAATATACACATTTTGTGTTTGGGGGCCATTTTGAAAGCCATATTATAGTAATATTCCCACATTATTGCCAATACGAGAAATCGATTCCTTGACCTTGCAAATATTAAATTTGACATTTCAGTTGTTATTATAGCTTACCTCTGACCTGATTATATTCGTATTATTCTGCTTTGGCAGCCATATTGGACGCCATCTTGGAAAGTAACATTCACACATTGCATTTGTCATTGTAGTTTATCTATGACCTGAGATATTACGAATTTTGCAAGGGTTAAAAATTATCTCTTTCCGACCTCCATTTATCTTGAAATGTTTTCGTCCTGCGAAGGTTGAAAGTTGAAACCCGTTTTTAGGGGTGATCCCGTGTCCGATTTGTTTCGATTTTGGATTTGTTATTCACCATGGAATCTTAGAAAGTTTCTGAAGCAAATTGCCTGGACTAAAATGGCTTGGGAAATGACATTGTAATTTCATTAACGAAGCTCATGATGTTCTCAAACTTAAGCAGGTTTAATCGTGATATTCGGAACTTTATGAAAGCAAACTTAGAACACTGTATTTCTAGTCCCTTACTTTCCTCGATCTTTTTCCATTCGTTCTAATGCGTTAATTCCTTTATTGGTCGAATTTTGCTACACCAGTCTATTTCTTTAAGAGATCTTTTACAGATTCCTGTACATTAATATGATACAATATTCACATTATTTACTGTGAGGATTCTCACAAATATTCCGTAGGATAAAGTTTCCACATTACTTAATGTAGAGATATTTATCTCCTGTTAGTCCAAATGTACAAATACAGCTGGCTATAAGTTGCCACTAGTGATCTAACGAGCGTGACTGTATGTTTTAAAACTGCTCAAGTGTTTACCTCTGTCCTCCTTCAATACATCCGCGATGTGGTTTTGTTTCGACAAATGCAAACAGTGAATCGTTATCTTGTAGTTTTGTACACTGGTTTTCCTAAGTATTTCCAGCAAAGCCTCGTTCTTTTCGTGGGAAGTTGTCCTTGACGACACAAAGTATCTTTGTCGATTATTAACGACTTTGTGAGAATAGAGATACCGAAGGAGCTCCCGGGTCTTCAACGTTTCGCAAAAAAATCGTTGGTTGATATCAAAACTGGATATTTCTCGTTCTGTCAGAGGCCAATCATCCCCAAACTCAGGGCAGCGTTCTGCAACACATTTAGAGATTATGAGTTTTACAACAACCATCTGCGATTTACAATCAGGCCTAGACGATCCTGCATTGGCTTTTAACCTCATCTAAAGAAGTTTATCATGACACCAAAGACACTCACTTAAATTTTATAATTTTCTTTGCCAGAGGTAAAAAACACCATCATGGACTTCAGAATTATTTAGAAATACAGTTTTTTTAAATGGGCAGTAATCTTCAAGGTCTAAGTTTGTAAAAGAACCCAGAAAGGCCACTGCGTTAAAAGCTGGATCGTCTGCGCAAGGCTTTGGAACTGAAAGATGGTATTAGGCCTATTATTAGTTTTTTTTTCATAACAAATTTATTTCTTCATAAAGCCAACAAACTTATGTACAGACTGATTAAAAGTAACTGTTTTCAATATTTTTATAAGCCTTCGTTCAGCCCTGGGTTACTGTTGTTGCAATCTGTGGTGCCTAAAACAGATAGAGAGTTTCCAATTTGTAGGGCGACTGATAAGCGCTGTAGAAGATGACTGGTCTCACGCTATTATTATTATTATTATTATTATTATTATTATTATTATTATTATTATTATTATTTTTATTATTATTATTATTATTATTATTATTATTTATTATTATTATTATTATTATTATTAGTAGTAGTAGTAGTAGTAGTAGTAGTAGTAGCAGCAGCAGCAGCAGCAGTAGTGGTAGTAGTAGTAATAAGAACCTTGGGGTTCTAAAAGTCCTGAAAAAAGTTGAAAATTATTATTATTATTGCAATTGGTACCTATAATACCTCATAAATTAAAGATTATTATCAAAATGACTTTATACAGTTATTATTGTCATTATTATTCAGATGTTTGTATCGTGTTAATTTACGAATTCGCCTCAAAAGCGCTGCTAGCTGGGAAGGATGTCCTCTATCATTTAGATATTGAGTAAAAAGGTTCTGCTAAGCTGGTGGTCGTGAATTCCATGGAAGACCAGTGTGCAAGAAGGTACTGAAATCAATTTTTGGTAAGTTGGAATAAACAGTTCGCCAGAGACAGCTGATCTTAGCACTTTAACGGCGAGGGTGTACTAAAAGCGAACGAGAAACCGATGTAGCTATATATATTCGTTTATTTGAAAAAGAGACACCGCACCCAGTTACATGTCGAAGCATAAACCAGACAAATAAAATAATAAATGAAAAGAGTTAACAGAACTCTGTCAGTGATTACGGGCAAAGAGGACTCTAGGGATAAAGTTTTTAACATCAATTTTCTGGTAGCACAAATGGATGCAGTCTAGGACGCAGGTTGTAGATCTAGCTCATCGTTAAAGTGTTGCTTGTCCTGGTGGGTTTAAGCATTAGTGGAATACCTTGGTTTTAGAACATGAAGTGCCCTGTGTAGAAGGACAGAAAATTTAAAGAACCCGATAGATGTTACTGATCACAAGTGGAAAGACTTAAACGGTGTATTGTGAGACAGCAAAATGCCGATTCATTTCAAGGGAAAGGTGTGCACGGCAATGATAAGACTGCAATGATAAGACAGTGACGAGGAGAGAGGAATGGTTATTGGAGAGACCAGATATGAGAATGCTGCGGTGGATAATTGGAGTCTCGCTGAAGGATAGGAAAAGAAACGAGGACATCAGAAAGACGCTGGGATTGGCGTGTATTACGACAGACCAGGTTGAGATGGTACGGTCATGTGATCAGAAGACACAGTGAAAGTTGCATCAAAAGAATTATGACAACAGAGGTCACCATGTCTGGGACGGCAGAAGAAGAGATGGGGAGAGATGATGCAACAAGACCTGAAATCTCTCAGATTGAAGAAAGTATTCTACTGGTGACAGAAACAAGTTGAGAAGCAAGATCCGTGTGGGTGACCCATCCTCTGAAAGGGATTAATTCGGGCCTGAAGGAGATACAGTATATAGATGCTACTAATTAATGATAATTAATCATCATTTAGACAGGACTTCCATAAGAGATTGCGATTTCTGAATGTAGCAGAAATTGGAAATTGCGCTACATGCCTGTGATATTTTGTCTTAAGTACAATATATCATGTAATAGATTTGAGCGCCTCTGTCTTTGAGTGGCGCTATATAAATATTCGATTACGATTACGATTACGATTACGATAGCGGAGGTGATTTCTTCGGGTAGCAATGGAATTTCCGTGTAACTGCTTACCCGTTGCTAGAGGCGCTGTTTTAGGACTAACAGGTCAGGTGAAGGCCTGTCGACACAGAGAGAGAGAGAGAGAGAGAGAGAGAGAGAGAGAGAGAAAAGAAAAGAAAAGAAAGAAAGACAGACAGACACACACACAGACACACAGACAGACAGAGACAGACAGATATGATGTCAAACGAAGCGCAGGTAGAGAGCAACGAGATATTAAGAATTTCGCTTTTTAAAATGTAAAACTTCGAATTGAAAAGACTTAAAACGATACAGTCTTGAGCACGACGTTCCGTATAGCCGACTTACTAAAAGATCTAATCGAAATTTTGGGTGAAAATAGAACTTTGAAGAACCGTCTGGCAAGACGATCCGTATCGTGAGGAAACGATTATCTAGCGCTTTCGTCAGACAACGTTGTGTGACAAATTCACTTTATTTCTCTATCGTTCTTTATTACGGTGAAGGGTTGGTTAGGCAGAAAATGCCCAATGCTCCAAACTAAGTAGATTTAAGTTGGAAGTGAATTGAATTGCGAATGATTACCAGATGTGAATTAATTCTTAAGAGAAGATTTGTTCCATAGCGCTACTTCTTCTGATTCTGCTAATGCAGAAGGAGCTTTAAGAGAAGATAGGACTCATAGGAGTGAACCACCGTTACTCTTGCACTTGTATACCAGTGTTGAGCCTATATTTAGGGATGGAACTTCATGTGAATCAGATACACTTTGAAATGGGTTCGAAACCTGACTCGATAACATCTGTAACAATGACTTCCAGTGCGGAAGCTTCGCGCCTGCACTTGACTGTCCCGCCATCTGGTATAGAGCATGAGGTTGAATTTAGTCTTAGTAATTCGAGAATTGATGCCCGCCTTGGGTAGCACCTCCCCAGCCACCCACAGTTGAGGTACGTCGTATTGCAAGGCTACGAAGGAAGGTACCAGTGACCTATCGATATAATTTCTCTCCGTATACCGAAAGACCTCAAGACGCATGAAGAGCCCCTCCATTTCAACACAGCTAGCGCCCCATGTAAAGGAAGAAAACTCTACATGACTATGGTCCCCTTTCCGTGCCTCGTGCATTGCAGAATCATAGCGATAGATTTTTAGATTAGTCAATTCAAACTGTTATAGAATATATACATGGAATACTTGTTTTTTCATCAATGTCAAAAGAGGGATAGGCCTATTATTAAACGTGCTATTATGCATTTAAGAACCACCATTATCTAAAGACCAAACCTCAATACTTACCTCCGTTGCTCAAGATGAAGTTCGCCAAGTGAGTTTGTTGTGTGTTTCTGAGGGCATCCAAGAACTTTTCGTAGATGCCTTTGTTGGAAACATACTCCAGAAGTTTCTCACTCCTTCTGTACGAGTGCGCGACCTCGGCGATCTCCGGCCTCGTCAGTGATCGGTTGGCAAGCAGTTCATCAAGGAGTCCGAAGTCTGGATCAAGACAATTCGTGATCAGCTCCTTGTGGGCTTCTAGTAGGTCTCTCAGGTCCATTTCACCTGTGTCAAATAAGACTGAAGATAAACGAATTGCTTGTTTAAATTTTTAAGACAAAATACTATCTAGTAATCATTCAGTCATAAAGTCACCGCGTCATTAAGCCGTTGAATTATTGAGTTATAAAATTAAGTAATTAAGGCACTAAGTCATTGAGTCATTAACGCATTGTCATTAAGTTATCACCTCATTCAATCCGTAAGCCAATAAGTTGTTAAGACATTTTGTCATTAAACAGCTGGCATTATATCATCAAGTCGTTATGTCATTAAGGCACTGAGATAATATCTCATAGGTCATTGAATCCTAAAGGCATTAAGTCATTATTTTAATTGTAATATTAGGTCATTGAGTCATTAAGGCATTAAGTCATTATTTTAATCGTTTGGCAGGTCATTAATCTGTGCATTCGTGTTTGTTTTCCTTCTCGCATTCGTACAACTTTGAACACATGCCAATTCTTGTATTTCTTTTGTTTCATATAATTATGGTCAGTTATATTTCCCAGTCCACGGTCGATCAGTCAATTATTGGCCATTCAGTGTCCTTTAGTTGTAATCGTAATCGTATATTGATATTTATGAAGCCCCAGATTGCCCAGTCGCGGGAACAAACTCAGTCACAGGCGATCAACCAGAACAAAATCGATAGGTAAGGTCAGCTCAGAATCGGTTCCAGGTCAAGATTCAAAGGGCCAGACCGAGTTAGAAAGTCAATAGATAAGTAATTAAGTATTCTGCCCTCAAAAGCCAAAACATAGTAGGCCTAACTCGGAAATCCAATATTTTGTACAACCTTGATTTTAAGGTTGATTAGAAAAATCTCGGAATTTATCTATTCAATCCAAAAACTATTTACACCATAAAATGTTTTAAATTTTGTGTTATTTCATGGTTAAAATAAAAATTTATAATATTAGTGATTATCGATATAAATACTGAAAAATCGTTTGTACTGTGTTTTGGCTTAACATTTCCATGGGAACTGAACTAGCCAAAACACATTACCGCGTTGAGGCTTATCAATTTTATTCAGCGTAAAATTGCGATAAGGATTGCACTTTATAACTAATACTGTTATTAACTACCTTTGCTTTAACTTGAACAACTTGAACTCGAATAACAGTTTAAATTTGGACAGCAATTAGTAAAAAAATATTGCAAAACAACAATATTGAAAGCAATAAAAAGTTAACATTGGACGCTAATTAGATTTTGTAATGGAAATTAAAATAGTCATTCACTGTTGATCTTCATAATATGTACGGATAGAATATAATGTTTTCAAAAATAAATTTTTAACAAATTCATTAAAAATTAAATTTGAAACAAACAATTGAACATTCCACATTTTAGAGATTACTTTAGACAACTAAACTCCGAAAACCACGCCAATACTTTAAAGGATATGTAGATTATTAGTTGTTGATTGAATGTCACAACGGATTAGCAACATTCTACTATTTCATTCAAAATTGTCAACCAAATCAGAAGTGGTTGTATATTGACTTCCATGATAGATCTTAAAAGTGAGGTGTCTTCAGGAACTCATGGTACTTTTTCACTTTGAAAATGTAGCCATCGTCGAAAGTTAGAACTATTTTTCAGCTTTTTAAGCGTGTGAGCGCTTTTTCCCGGCTTTCTGACCTTACCTTTTCTTCCTCACTTTTCTAAAGCCAGACTCAAAACTTTGGCAGCTTTGCTGTTACAATCCAACCTTTATAATAGAGAACACTGAAAGGTGGAATGAATTTGAGCACAAATATAATACAAAACATTTTTTCTAACATGTTGTCTAGTTCAAATGATATAGGCCTAATTAAAAATCTCATCGTGACAATTTCCATACTATAAATTTATCTCTTAGCGAAATCTCTCATTCAGTTATTGAAACCCGATCAGAGAATTTAAACCAAAGGTTTCTGGAGCAGGAGTGATTTCATGCGCTTTGAATAATTAATACGTGTGTAGTAGGGTGGAGTGAAAAAAGCGAAAATTAGAAATTCAAAAGTAATAGCAACCAAAAGTTGCCTTATGGTATGGGGTCAGAAAATGTCGAAAAAGTTTTTTAAAATATTAATGTCTTCCGCCCCCACCGCTCGGAACCGCCTTTCCAACCGTATATTGTGATGCGGGATTGTTTAACAGTACACATTTGTTTAAAAACAAATTACAGTTGTTTTGCAATTTTTCATTGATTCTGTTGTCATTTAAGCTGAATGCGCACTTTGTCCGACGAGTTGAGCGCTAAGAACGGTGAACTCCGCAATAGACTGTCAAGAAAGGGACAGAACATGGTGATTGATGATCTCTTATTTTCAGATCGAAAGAGCTAGAGCCCGTAAACCAGATCTCTCACCAGTGTTGACCGATGCACCTTCAGTTACCAAAGAAGATGTATGCATAAGTATAAGCAATAGCATTGCAGATACTTCTCCAAATGTTTGACTGCAGGCCTCTTAGAGTGCGTCAAGAACCCCTTTGCACCTCGGCTACAAGGTTCGCTGGCACCAACTTTAGTAATCACTTTCGCCATTACGTAAAGATTATCAACCTGTGTACGGTTCCATCGCATATCAGGGATAATCTATCTATCTATCTATAATGCCAATACATCACTTGTCAATTTTTTGGCAAGATTTTCTTGGTGGCTTTGTACAATATATTGTAAGAATTCTTTGCGAGATCCTGGCGTTAAGAATGGAAAGTTAAAGTCTTGTTCAGTTACCATTTTACTGCTTTTCCACAGACGATTTAAATCCACTGGTAGTATGAGTCGCCTGCCGTCTTCTTTCCAGGTTTGGCGAATGGTGACTTACCGTGACTATGTAAAATTTAACCTCAGTGAAATAAATATGTGGCAGCATTATCTATGTCAGGTTCCTTAGTTATTCGTTAGGTTTTAGGCCAGGATACCGTTTCATGAATCGTCTTCGAACAGCCTTAATTAATTATAATCACCCGGTAGCCATAAAACTGAAGTATAAACAGGCACTAAAATATTGCCAAAAATAAGGCGAATTCACTGTTTAAAACCAATTAAATGCCATATCTTTTTAGCTTGGAGCCAACCCGTGACGAAGAGCTTTCCTCTGGACCCCACTGGGGCACAGCCCCAGGCCCCCTAATTCGCCCCGCATGTGCAGTTGAGAAAATTTCTTAGAATAAGTCCTGAACCATTTGAACTACTCAATGACTTCAGGCTCTGTAGTTTGAACATTGTGCTTCTCGCCTTCAATATTCGCTTTTCCAGTGTTCCCAAGGTTTCTCCCTAAGTTTGGCAGGACGTAGGCCTATCGATATGTGTGTGCGTAAATACCGGTACATGAAAGGAAACATCGAACACTTACCGACTTCTTTTCTAAATCGGTCGCTATCGATGTTAACTGTTTTAGCTTTGACGATCTCTGAAGGTCTTGCGATCGTTTCAAAGTTGAATAACTTCAAGACAAGATCGGAGTTCGTCTGGAGCTTAGTGAGACCCGTCGCCGAATGGCACCACAACCAAACAACGGGAGTCCTGTCTAGAAGAGTATCGAGGATTTCGATGTTTTCAGCCTTCAGTCGATTGAGAAGCCGTTCGAGAGGAGCTGGCCTTGATCTGGTGTTGTCTCCCAAATCATTCAGAGTTTTTACCATTTGTCGCTCTGCTGACGTTTGGTTTTTCAAGTGCAAGCACTGGATTTCAGCTTTTACGACAACTGCGTGAAAAAACAGAAATTAGTTTAGATATTAAATTAGATGATGGTTTCACTTCTTTGAGACTGCAGTTTTACTTACAATGCATTGCTTACTCAGACAGGATTAGTCTATCGCGCAAAAGCATTCATGAGATCTGTGTAGCATGGAGCCAATCTTAGAATTTCAACAGTTAAAGCATTCAATTTAATTTAATTACGATAACTTTTGCATGCGTTCCTGGGAAAGGACACAAGTTTTCCTGAACGAGAGTGTTTGGTTTTGGTGCGCCATCGGTCCATACCTCGTACTTTAGACACCGGTCCGATTGAATCTACCGATGATTACTATTACAACTACAGTTATGTCAAACAAATGTCCTAGTAACACATAATGCCGTTTACTATTCTAAACAATCTCGCATTTCAGGTAGACCTAATCTTTGCTACAACAGTAAGACTTGAATATCAACTGAACGGCGGCTTTCAGCTAGCCTTCTCGCGGGACCAGAAAAAAGCTAAAATGCTTTCAAGATTAAATAGTAAATGTAGACATAAATAATTTCAAGTTCAAGGTTGTTTCGCGGTCTAGTTTGAACGAGGATGAATTCCAAACCTCCTCCATTTGTTACAACTCTTGCGCAAAGGGTCTGTTTGCTCTCGCGAAGACATCGGACGAACGTTGAATATCTTGAAACATCCAGGGATTTCGCCAGGTGCAACAAATCCTCCTTTTCCCCGTTGAGTTGTCGACTTTTGTCTTTTTCTCTGTTAGCTAATCTTGTCTGAATGTCGGTCAGACAATCCACGGATCGCAATCGGTTTAACAGACCCTTCGTCTGGATGTTCTCCATCAGATACAACCGCGTGTTTCTGTATATGACGAATCTCTTGTAACATTTCCCATAAAATTCTGAAAACAACGTAATTCATTCTTTATTGTTCACCTTCTTCATGTGCTAAGTTTTGCAAAGCTAACATCCGCAAGGACCAAAAAAATGGTAAACTTCAGAGATTTACTATCATAAGGGTGACTTCAAAAGGGCGAACATCAAAAGGGCGCGATCAAAAATGCGCCGCTAAGAAAAGCGCCAATAAAAGGTCGACAATCGAAAAGACGACAAAGTCCGCAGTAGTTCAAAGCCCAGTTACATCAGAGGGAATTCGAGAAAGTTTACAGTAGTTCAAAGCCTAAGGTATTAGGCAAACGCGCACATATTCAAAGTTGTATTACTTTGATACCTATCAATCCTTTCATGTGTAGTTTACCTAGCCTATGAATAGCTATGATATAATATTATTTACTCTGTTCGAACGATATTCCACAGTATATAAATGAAAGTTGTAAATGAAAAACTTACAGTGCTGATTTATGACTCGCACGTGTTACAACACATTTCGATTGTGGTTCATGAAAATTAATAAGAGACATTAGTGTATCTAAATCATAGACCCCTTAAATTACAGGACTGTAGGCGCTCAGCCTCGGGACTTGGAACTTGGGTCCATTCTCAATTTACACTTTTTATGACAAAAAGTGAACGAATTTGCATGAACTCTTTTTTGTTATGTTTGCCTCGACGAGAGCCATATCGGGGGAAAATTAAATCCAGCAAAATATCAGAGCAAAATGGCCAGATCTCAGCCAATAATTCTTGAAATAAGCTAATTCTTTCTTGTATTTCTCTTCTAGATCAGGGCAACCTGGGATAAGAAACAAGGCTATTAAGTGTAAGGCGATCCAAGGTTATTTTAAGGTCAAAACGGTCAATTTCAAAGGAAAATCAGAGGAATAGCCATAGCTCACACAAATATTGTTACATTTTAATTATTCTTTTATCAATTTGCTCGTGCCGTTAAGGGCTACATTTTAGAAGGCAGTAGGCCTACCTAAAGGCTGAAATAATTCAAGGTCATTTCAAGGTCAAAAAGTAAAAATCAGAAGAAAATGTTGTTTTATTTGGGTGATTCGGTGTAATCGTCATTGTTCTTTGATTTTGACCTTTGACCTTCAAATGACCTTGAAGTAACCCAAGGACGTTTCAAGGCCATCAGGTCAAAATAAATAGAAAATTGCCATAACACAGAATCACCCAAATAAAACAATATTTTAACCTATTCAAACCTCAACATTTGATGTATCAAAATCTCAACCTGAACAATTATTTAATAAGAGACTTTCGACTTCAATTACTATTTAAATAATATTACAAGATTTAAATTGTTTCAGTTTTTATACAATTTAGACCTATTGGTCGCCTTTTGATAGTGGACCCTTTCTGTTGCGCACCCTTTTGATCAGCGCCCTAATAAATATTCGCCCTTTTAAGCGGCTCCTTTTCGAATGCGCCCTTTTGATAGTCGCCCTTTCGAAATCGCCCTTGTGATAGGATACCAACTTCAGAAACATTTACCTGTACAGTTGTTGAAAAGTTCGTAGATTTCAAAGTACAACTATACTCTACGTGTCACTATGAAAAGTAGGCTACTCATCTCATCCAATCTAATGGATCTAATCTAATCATATTAAGGAACTGCTTACTGTGTCGACGATTAGCGCTACGTAAATTTCCTTAATAAATAAATATATAGTAGCCTATTGTACCACTAACCAGAGGTTAATGATTATATGAAATGTACATCATGAAGGACAGCTCCAACTAATAATAATAAATTCTGGAAGCCATTTAGCTGAAACTTGCATGTGTCTGAGGCATTTTTATAGGGCGTTTTCTACTCTGTCGTAATTACTTGCCTTTTAGATTTCGCCAGATGATATTTTTGAATTTTCTTCGTATGACTCTTTGAAACCAACAGAAATCGACTGAAGATATACTGTGAATGATTTCCTCGTCTGTTGGTTGACCTAACTGACTTCTAATGAAACTCGAATGTCCGTAAACCTTTGCCAAAATCATATCTAGTAGCTCCAGTGGAAGATCGTGCATCTAAATGTAAAAAATTCCCAATTCCATACAGTTGCCTCTTCATAACAGGAATGACTTTCGGAAAGGAAGAGGCACAAAAAATCGTCACACTTTGGTTTTAAAAATCTCAAGTTCTGGCCATAAGAGACTGCTCGTTGATGCCTTGGGCGTTTGAAATTTAACTAGACATCATCTTAGACTGATTATTTTCTCTTCAATGGGTCTTCAGAGTTCATACAGAATAGAGCAGTAATTAGTAACTTCTATATCGCCGGTGCATAATGCACAAGGCATCAATCCAAAGCATAGTCGTAATCAGATCAATATATACTGGAAGAAGTTTGAGAGTGACATACATGCAGATGAGATTGAAGACGAATTTATTTTAAAATTCCCTTAAATGCTTAGCGACCTTTCATTGGGAGATATCCATTGGTACCAAATCTTTTTGTTTGGTGATCGCTGCCAGTAAAGACCCCAAGGTAGTTTTAAGGATTAGATTACCTAGTAAGAAGTTTAGCTTAGAGATTTATCAATCTCAAAAGGCGTGTGCAATTTATTCGTAGACATCATCGTTAACTTCACGTTTTTAAAGCGCTGCTCTAAAGCTAATTGCAGGCTATCAGTTTATTCACGAGCGCTTTTAGAGGGCTTCTATCCAGAGATACCAAATGGAGATCTAAGTCCGGTTGCCAGAGAGACCAGAGAGTGAAGGCAGATGAGCTGATTGTGAGGTCTATAATTGTTGAGGATGAGAAAGCTTAGGAGGCTTTGGATTGAATGGATTAGGGTAGGATTCTTTACGAGGTGAAACATCGTTATGGACAGCCTGTGGGTTGATATTCATTCGAAACTATTGCAGACTGTTTCTTTTGGTAAGAATAGTTGAATATTAAACCCTGTGTTGGTTTCTTAGTATTTGGGTTCTATGAAGAGTCACAGATTTGCTAGGATTGACTGAAAAGACCTACAGCTGTCTTGGAAGTATCGGATCCGTCATCTTCGTCACTGCTTTGCTCCAATTCATCTTTTGCTCCATCACCTGAAAAGGTTTTCCCAGTAATCAAAAGTCGTCACGCAGAGGAATTTAAAACCCCTAAGTTCTTTGGACAGACTAGATAAATGTAAGAAGAAAAACTAAATCGGCTTAATATAACTTAGCGTAATTTAACATGATTTTTATAATAATTATGTGCATCATCATCATCATCATCATCATCATCATCATCATCATCATCATCATCATCATCATCATCATCATTATTATTATTATTATTATTATTATTATTATTACTATTATTATTATTTAACTCTTTAACGCCGCACGTACTCGATGATCGCAGGCAACGAGACGGGATTTAAGGAGTTAGTAAAGATGAATCATTACAGAGGAGTGCCGGTGCTGAGGATTTTGTAGGTCAAATAGGCCAATTTAAATATTTCTGAATTCAACAAGAAGCCTATGCGGCTGTTGGATTAGGACTGAGGAGCTTGTTCGCAGTGGGACACGCGCAGTAGGAGAGCTCAGGAGTCTTTGATGCGTTGCAGTCTGTTGAGTTTAAGGTCCCAAAGACCCACAAATATGTGTAACAAGACGAAAAACGTGAATCGCCTTCTTTTTGTGTTTCGAGCACTGAAGGTGTAAAGAACCGCCAATTTGTTCTTAGATTTATTTTTAATTAAATAACTAATTTCTATCGCACAGGTGTTAAGGATCCTGAGTGGCCGAGTGGGTTGGTGCCCGCTCGCCGCGCCGGCGCCCCGGGTTCGCTTCCCGGTCGGGTCGGTTTATCAGAGATTAATTTCTCGGATCTTTACTGCGGGTGGCTCGGTCGCATTATAAACGTGGAGTACA
Organism: Aporrectodea caliginosa; assembly: GCA_020284085.1. NCBI lineage: Eukaryota > Metazoa > Annelida > Clitellata > Crassiclitellata > Lumbricidae > Aporrectodea > Aporrectodea caliginosa. Next base: position 1,425,327 of record JACEVL010000075.1, read on the forward strand.
ATACAACACAATACAACACAACACAATATACTGGGGCGCGGTGGTATAGGGGTATGTTCGGTGCCTTGCAGCTGGAGGGTTGCGGGTTCGAATCCACCTCAAAGCCGTCGCGTAGGGACCCTGGGCAAGTCCTTCACTCGCAATTGCTCATGCGCTTCGGCGTGAAACTCCGACTACAGCAGTAGTCGGGAGCGCCTCTGAATGGGAAATCTGGTTGAGGCGCTATAACAAGTGTTCAAATACAATACAATACAATAGGACCTAAGGTATCAACCGTCGGCGCTATAAAGCCAAACAATAATCAGGTAATAATCAGATCTAGAAGATCGGTCTACTAAGACTATGTTGCAGAAGCAATTTGAAAGAGTGATGCCAAGAATTTAATGACATACATTACCAGTTAAATATTATTCAGAAGTACTCACGGCGAAAACCTAATTCACATTTAGAGAAATCTTCATCGTATAAAGTTGTCCTGAAGTTGATGACTTGTGCGCGAGAGAGCGTTTCGTTAAACATCTCTCTGACGACATTTGCCATCCTTCCAGAAGTCTGCATCTCTTGAAGTCTGACAAGCTCTGCTGACTCTTGGCAGAAGAAATAAAGAATGATGCTGTTGCCTCTTTTGGCAGCGATTAGACGCAAGTCAGTACATTCCAGTATGCGAGCTGAATCTCCCAATGAACGATCGCCAAGCATTTCGATGAATTTCGTGATGAGTTCATCTTCAACCTCGTTTACATCACTCTCCGTCTCCAACTCCGAACGAACTCTGACGACCCCTAAAATAAGAAATATATTTTTAATTATTGTACTTAGTAACTTCTCTATCTTCGGTATACATCTACTACTATTCCCACTACTTTCATTACCACTGTTACAACTACTACATGTACTTCTACTGTGGTGGTTAAGATTGCAGTAGTAGTACTTGTACTACAACAACTACTGCTATTGGTTTTTTTTAAAATTATTATTATTATTATTATTATTATTATTATGATTATTATTATTATTATTTTATAATTTTATTATTATTATTATTTTTTGCCCTGAGGTACTTCATTCCCCCAGGGACTTATAAAATTATAAAAGCAATGTGTCTGGAACGGCTACTCCTCATCCATGCCGGGCGTGGGTTTGATAAATGTGCCACTAAATGCTACGGCGTTGAAGCGTTGTACTGTGACCGAGATCCTCTGAAAAATGTAGCTGGTCTCTCTCGGTTCACCCGTAGTTAGCGTGAGGTGGCGACCCAGGTCAGAAATAAAATTGAGGCCAGCGGTATTGATGGGGCCAAGCGTTTCCAGGGCTAGGGGTATGAAAACGTATGTTTCTAGACAGGCGTGATATTTCTGTGTCTTCCTGTCTTCTGCCAGACTCGCCGCTGCCCCCGCTCTGGCTGCTGATGCCGTAAGGTACGACGGTGCCAGAGTGTCTATAACCGTGGCGTCCCACACCAGACTTCTGCCGGCTTTCCAAGGGATGAGGGTGATACCATCCGGTCTTTTTCCGTCGGATCGGAACAACCCCTGCGGTTCTTTGATTGTTGGGAACCCAGCTTTCGATAAAGCACGGTACACCAGGTCGTTGATGGCCCCGTGGCGTTCCACTCGGCCAAAGCCCAGAGAGCAGGACAAACCATGCTCGCCCCTAGCGGTGACTGCTGCACCGCAAGCGCACGTGTGAGGCTCGCATATGTTAGCTCCCAGCCGCAGTCCAACCGCCACCCTGACCGCCTCGTCGCTCAGTCTCAGGCCACAGGACGTGATCGGTAGTGTGTAAAGCCAGTCACCAGCATGTTCGGTAGTGACAGCCCTCCATCTGGCTTGGTCGAATTTTTCTGTTAGTGTGGTGAACAGCTCTGAAGAAGACCGTTGAAGAAGTGGTTTGTCCCACTTATTATTATTATTATTATTATTATTATTATTATTATTATTATTATTATTATTATTATTATTATTATTATTATTATTATTATTATTATTATTATTATTATTATTATTATTATTATTATTATTATTATTATTATTATTATTATTATTATTATTATTATTATTATTATTATTATTATTGTAAATATTATTATTATTATTATTAGTAGTAGTAGTAGTAGTAGTAGTAGTAGTAGTAGTAGTAGTAGTAGTAGTAGTGGTAGTGGTAGTGGTAGTGGTAGTGGTAGTGGTGGTGGTAGTGGTAGTGGTAGTGGTAGTGGTAGTGGTAGTGGTAGTGGTAGTGGTAGTGGTAGTGGTAGTGGTGGTGGTAGTGGTAGTGGTAGTGGTAGTGGTAGTGGTAGTGGTAGTGGTAGTGGTAGTGGTAGTGGTAGTAGTAGTAGTAGTAGTAGTAGTAGTAGTAGTAGTAGTAGTAGTAGTAGTAGTAGTAGTAGTAGTAGTAGTAGTAGTAGTAGTTGGAGCAGCAGCAGCAGCAGCAGCAGTAGCAATAGATACTGTAACAATTTAAATAGTGTTGAAGTGTTTGTCTAATGTACAAGGCTACAACGGATGGCGCACCAAAACCAAGTCGTAATCAAGTCGATATCCAGAAGAGCATTTCGCTCAAATAGATAGGAAGCCTATGCTCTAAAACACGTGCTCATTGGCCATAATATTTTTGTGAACGAATTTCAAGATAGGTTCAATTGTCTCCTCGAGATATTCAGTTTATGTAAGCAAACTTGGATGGCCATATTTCATTCCCTTATTTTGTTCAATCTTTTCTCTATTCGTTTTAATACCTTCATTCCTCTATTGATCACAATCTTTTAGTCTGTTTTTAGAATATCTCTACCTTTCGAAGAGAAACAAACATCTTCGCAATGATCACTGTGAAGATTCTCACACGTTGCCCCATGCACAAATATCCACATTACTTAATGTAGAGATGTTTATGTCCTCTTATTCCAAATTTGGGCATGTATAGCTTGCCGACAGTTGCCCCTAGTGACTAAACGAAGGCGACTGTGTGTTTTTAAACTATTCAAGCTTTTACCTCCTCCCTCTTTGAATATATCAGCGATGTGGCTTTGTTTCGATAAATGCAGACAAATGATCGTTTTGTTGTAGCTGTGTAGACTAGTTCTTCTCAGTATTTCCAGTAATGCCTCGTTTTTTTCGTGGGAAACAGTCTTTGACGACACGAAGTCTCTTTGTCGATTGTTAACGACTTTGTGAGAATAGAGAAGCCGAAGAAGCTCACAGGTCTCCAGTAGGTCAACCAAAGAACCTTGGTTGGTATCAAGAATGGATATTTCTCGTTCTGTCAGCGGCCAATCATCTCCAAACTGAGGAAAGCGTTCTGGAACACATTTAGAGATATGCGTGATAAATAATTGCGTAAGCTTTGCAAAATTCACCAATGCGAAACTCTATGAGCTCTTTGCGTTATTGGAAGAAGTGTTCAAAGAAACCAAAACATCAAACCTCAATACTTACCTCCGTTGCCCAAGATGAAGTTGGCCAGGTGAGTCTGCTGTGTTTTTATGAGGGCATCCATGAACTTTTCGTAGATGCCTCTGTCGAAAACATACTCCAGAAGTTTCCCACTCCTTCCGAACGAGTGCGAAACGGCCTTGACATCGGCGGTCTCAGGCCTCGTCAGTGATCGACTGGCAAGCAATTTATCAAGGAGTCCAAAGTCTGGATCAAGACGATCCGTAATCAGCTCCTTGTGCGCTTCTATTCGATCTCTCAGGTCCATTTCATCTGAGCCCGTTAAGACTGAAGATAACCAGATTGCTTGTGTGAGAATATACCATTCAATAATAGCTGAGTCATTAAATCATTCTGTCGTTGAGTCATTTAATCGCTAAAACATTAAGTCATTAAGGCGTTAAGTTACTTAGCTCCGAAGTGATTAAAATATTAAGGCATGAAGCCAGTGCGGCACTGAGGCACTAGGTCATTAATTTACTTGTTTTGGAGGTCATTCTTCTGTGCATTTGTGCTTGTATTCTTTCACATGCTCGTACATTTTAAGCACGTGCCAGTTGTTACATTCATATATTTCGTTTTCTCTTTATCCCATATGGTCACTTATAGTTTACGGTCCTCGGTTGGTCAATCAAATTATTGGCCATTCAGTGTCCAATAGTTGTAATCGTAATCGTTTTCTCGATATTTATGTAGCGACCAAATAGCCAATTCGAGGGAACAATCTTATTAACACGTGTCCAGTCATGCAGAACAAACTCGATAGGTAAGGTCTGGTCAGAATCGGATCCAGGTCAAGATTATAATGGCAGATAAGTAAGTAAGTAGTCTTTGTTTGCATCTGACAAGTGCAAATGCATTACATTGTATAAAATGATTGCATACATTTTTTTAAATAAACTATAACAGGACCAGATTATAAACTCTCACTTGCACAACTTAATTATGACTAAAGATGCATTGATTAACAAAACTGCTTTAAACAATTTGGATTGAACAATACGTGTAGCATGAAAGAATGGCCTGTCTTGCATAGTAAGTTGTTGTCCTCTGGCAAGAGCTGGTAAATGCAGATGGTGTTTATAATGCGGCGTAAGATGTTTAGGTGAGTGGAGGATTCAGAATAGGATTTGTGGTAAACCAGTTCATTAGAAGACCTGTGCATGGATAGCAAGAAATGTGGCTTTGGTGAGAACGCAGAAAGGATCAGTACTGTTGACTGTCATAATTCTGACGAGAGTTTTAG